>BPLR01012631.1:0-285730 GCA_021605095.1 Caerostris extrusa
CTGTGGTTAGGCTCAACAACGCGGAATGGCAATATTGGTCTTCACACGCTTTAATCGATTTTTCATTAATTGATAATCTTTACACGGTACCGATAATGGACTGATTTGAATAGTTGGAGTATTTTGAGCTTTGCAAACAAAAGGCGATTCTATTTTAGCTCAAAGAATGTATTGTTTTTTTTAAGTTTGGATATTGATTTGTTCTGTAATCAAATTATTGGTAATCTGATTTATATCAGTAATCCCTTCTTTCATTGAAAATAATCAGATTTAGTTTCTACAAAAAGTATTGAATTGAATGTATAAAGTAACTTCTTCCTTTTAGATGAGTTTAGCTAATGGAACACATGTTTGAATTAGTGAACCATTATGAAACAAGTGTTCGTTCCTAAAAATAGAATGTGTTATGGTCTCAAGAAACGAATTATTGTTTTATGCATTTCCAAAATAACGTAATTATTTTTTAATTGATTTAAATATATTAGTATCGTTAGTAATGTCCGCTGTTGAGGAAAGTTTATACCAGGTCCAGGAAAACCCCCGTTGAAGGCAATGGTCCATGGATAAGTGTAATATACAGCTTCCTTGAAGTGGGCGAACAACGTAGGCCGAAGACTACTAAACCTCAGACAACGCTCTGCAATCCTATTAGACTGGGAATTCCTGGTTTGAAGAGCATCTGGAAATAGCCCAATAAAACGGCTTTTTAGCCGGAATTTAAACTCGGAAACCTGTGGCAATCAGCAGAGCCCAGCCATCAGGTCCCAAAATATATAAGTGTGGACGGTTTTTATAAAAGTATTACTGGTAATATAAATAACTATTTGACGCATTAGCTTGAAAAAAATCATAATATAAATTTACAATTTAAATTATAAAATTGTATTCTAACAAATGGTATTCTCTAAATTATGTAAAGTGCATTATTTACGTTTCTCATTCCTACAATTGATAAAAAAAATAACATAAAGCATTATTTTCTTTTTCAAATAAGCATGAAAAAAAAAAAAAAAGCCAGAGAAAAACATACCATATGCAAGGGTAACGTATTTCGATAAAAGAAAACTTATATTTTTTTTTTTTTTCCATTTTTATTTATTCTTACAATTAGCAAGAAACAATTCTAATTACTTTTATTACGAATTTTAATACCTAGTTTCCCTTTAAATTCACTCATCCAATTATCAAGCTTAAAAATAATCACTAATATAAAATTTTGTAAAACTGTACATTTTTTGTAAAATCACCAAAGTTTATCTTTCACATTTTAAATTAGTTGGTCACACTTTCAACGAACCATCAACAACAACAACAAAAAAAATGCAAACTTTAAAAAGAACAACTTTTTCCTAACTATTTATAAAAACAAACTTTTTCCTATTTATTCCAACGGCAACAATTAAATCGAAACAATATGGCAACTTTAAATACCCACCGGTTTCAAGCAGAAACTTAAAATTAATGATAATGAAAGGAACATAGAATTAACCCGTTGTTATCATTAGCGCATTCTTTTGGCGGCAAAACGAGTTCCCCTTTTAGGAGAAAACACCGCTTCCGCCGGGTGATGTTCAATTCAATAGCTGTGCAACTTCGCCAAAAGTGGGGCCCATCATTTTTAATTATTTTTTTATGTGACTTGGGGATATTTGGAACGTTCGAATATCTGCTGGTTAAGCCCAACAACGCGGAATGACAATATTGGTCTTCGCACGCTAATCGATTTATCATTAATTGATAATCTTTACACGGTACAGATAATGGATTGATTTGAATAGTTGGGTGTATTTGAGCTTTGCAAATAAAAAAGACGATTCTTATTTTAGCCTCCAAAGAATGCATTGTTTTAAGTTCGAATATTGATTTGTTCTTGTAATCAAATTATTGGTAATCTGATTTTATCAGTAATCCCTTCTTTCATTGAAATAATCAGATTTAAGTGCCTTCTATAAAAAGTATTTGAATTGAATGTGTATAAAGTAACTTTAGATGAGTTTAGCTAAATGGGGACACGTGTTTGAATTAGAAGACCATTATCCACTAATTCAAATAAAAGTTCATGTTTCTAAAAATAGAACGTTCTGGTCTCAAGAAATGAGTGACTGCATTATGCATTTATTCACCGTATTTTTCTCAATAATAAGGAAATTTCTGTGAATTGTTCCATAAATTTTAAAAAAGATTTAAGCACACGAAATTTAAAAAAAAAATACTAAAAATAAAATGAAGGAATTTTAAATGTGAGAAAGAAAATATACAAAATTAAATCATGAATTGTAAAAATGTATAGAAATAATACAAAAAGAAATTAAGAAATTGTGGAAAAAAAAAAAGGACATAGCAATATACAAAAATAAATTCTAGGAATTATGAAAATGAGAAAAAAAAAAATACAAAAAATAAATTAAGGAATTGTAAATAAGAAAGAAAAATAAAAATAAATTTAGTAATTGTAAAAATGAGAAAAGAAAAAATACAAAAAATAATTTGAAGGAATTGTAAAAGATAAGAAAGAAAATACAAAAAAATAAATTAGTTGTAGGAATTGTAAAAATATGAAAAATACAAAAATAAATTCAGGAATTGTCAAAATGTGAAAGAAAAATACAAAAATAAATTAAGGAATTGTAAAAATGAGAAAGAAAATGCAAAAATACTTTTAACGCTGATTATCTTAATAATGCAACGAATTTCAATAAAAGTATTAATCTGAATACTTGATTTTCAGTGTGGTACATAAAATTGAAATTTCAAATTTTTCTAGAATTAAGTTTTACGGATTTGGTTTGTCGCTCTATGGTCATTTGTGCACACAATAAATGCCAATCAGATAGTTGAAAGTGATTCCGAATCCACTCACAAAACATCCATGCAGGGATGTGAACCTGAAGCCTGTGGAAACCAAAGGGCAGTGCGCTAGCAACTTGGCCATCAGTCCGCTCAAGTTTACGAAGAATCAATTATAATTTATTTCCATTTCTCAATTTGAATTCTATTAAAAAAAATTTGTTTAATGCAGTACTATTAAATACCATTATTAAATATTATCTGTTAATATTATTAAACCCTAGTTTGATTATGTATAACATAATTTAACATTTAATTTACTTTTAAGCCACAGTGATTTTTAAAAATTCAAGTTATAGAAGTTATTAAAATAAATTCAGAACTTATGAAAATTAATAAAATTTTCACTTTTAAATTATATTTTTTAATATACAAATGATTGAAATAATTAAATAATTCTATACTCTTGACAGCAAACATTTAATGGAAATATCTAAACTTTTATTTATTATTTTTTTTAATGTTGGCAATTAATTTTCATGAAAGATATTTTTGAACAATAAAAAATTCCTCCTTTGCACTAATGTTCATATTTATTAACGTGAGAAATTAAATATTTACTTTTAATCAAGAAAAAAAAAAAATGCATAAAAAATAATTAGTGACTGTATTTTTATTTTCTCCATTATAGAATTCGAAAAAACTTCCAGTTGGTTCCATTTTACGCTGTTTTAAATTCCTTCTATTAGCTCACACTCACCCTATATATATCTTGTTCAAATTTTCAATCATTCATAAAACACTTTTTATTCATCCAATCAAGTTCAAATACATTTTATTTTTAACTTGTAGTGGATGGCACTGGGATGTTAATACAGTTTTTTCAAATATTAATTCATTAATTATATTTAATTAACTAATTTTAGTTTTTTTTTTTATTTAAGTTGCATATATCTACCAATAGATGGCGCCAGATAAACTTAAAAAAATGAATGAAAATTATTTATGAAGGACTTCTACAATATAGTGAATAAAAAGTAGAATTGACTTAAAAAAGATTTTTTTTTATATTACTTGTTTTTATTATTATTTTTTTAATGTTGCCAATTCATTTTCATGAAAGATATTTTTGAAGAATAAAGAATTCCTCCTTTGCACTATTGTTCATATTTGTTAATGGGAGAACTCAAATATTTACTTTTAATAAAAAAAAAATACATAAAAAAATAATTAGTAACTGGGATTTTATTTTCTCCGTTATAGAATTCGAAAAACGTCCAGTTGGTTCCATTTTACGCTATTTTTTCACAAAGAAACTTTTTATTCGAATGCCCCCTTTAGATTGTTACCAAATGATAGTTTTTAATGTAACTTTTAGATTGAATTATAGAACAAACCTTCCAGAAAACAAGAGCGTTTTTAAGTTTCCGCAACTTAAATATTTCTTTCGTTTTTGAAGAACAAAAGATAAAAATCTTCTCTGAATCTTCTCGTACAGAAAAAAAAAAAGAAGAAGAATTCATTCTTTTCGCAAGTCTTCAGTACCGAGCGTGTTACCGCCTCTAATTGGACTGAAGTAAGAGTAATAGACGGATTAAAAGAGTTCTTTTTCACACGCCTGCGACGATTTCTTTTCCCCAACTACAAACGAGGAGGGATAATTTTTTTTTTTAACTTTTTAATTCTTGGTTCGGTTCGGATCAATAATTAGCCGGTTCTCTTTTAACGAGTTCTCGCAAAAATAAAAGATTCTCTTCGTTACAGTGAACCTAAATGAAATTACCACCCTGATAATCTGGCAGTAAATATATGGGGATAGGGAAAAGTAATAGGGAAAAATGCAGCTGAGGGAACGGAAGAAAGAGAATACTACAGTAACTTACAGTTACATTGACATATGGCGCGCATTAGGACTAAGAAGTGAGCCAAATAAAAAATTAAGTTACTAACAGCAGCTGTGTTTAATTATGTTTACATAGTAGGAAATAAAAGTTTTTCGCGTTAGTGCACCCAACGGAAGACGTGGTGAACCTGTACACTAATAAAAGATTGATTGCAGTCATCAAACTATCGGATGGTATTGTAAATCGTAATCGTTGGCAACAAATCGAAACTATGTCTTGAATCAATCGGCTAATGATTGGATCTTAGTATTTAAGTAAAGCATAGGACGTATAGCAATAGTATAGCAATACGCTCACTTAAACAAACATGGTTGAGGAATTATTTTAACTATCATTTTTAAACTTTTTATTATTATTTTTTTATTAATGATCAAAATATTGCGTTTTAGAAAACTTTGTGATTTATTTCATTTACCTATGCGATGCCTAGCAGATTTTTAATTCGCAGTTAGTGTTCATGGTTTTTTTTACCATTGCTCTTATTATTTCTTCTATTTTATCTATAAGATTTTTGATCATGCCAATTTTTACCTTCTAATATTTTCTTCATTCATTCACAGAAAATTAAAGGAATATTTTGAAGAGGTATTGGAGTGACTGCTGGTTAATAAGTTATAGTAATTGATTTTTGATAATCGCATATGCCAATTTCCATAAATATTAAAATTTATTACACTTTGCTTACTGATACTTATTGTTTAAGAATGGCTTATTATCAGACAAGCAATACATCAGATAATATTTCTTTATAAAGGGGCCTGATTGCCGAGTGGCTAGAGCTCTCTGGTGCTCGGTACCACCAGGTTTCGGGTTCGAGTCCCCCGGCGGTGCCATGGATGTGTGTAGTGGTTCGGAATCCACTTTACGCCGTAGGTCCCGGTCTTTTATGACTGTTGGGCGTAGAGCTGACAGCCCTACCCCATAAAGAAAAAACATATCTCGTCTCGAAATCTACCAGTAGGTAGACAGCCTTAGTCACACTGAGCTGTTGAGCCAATGATGATGAAAGCATAGAATGTATAGTATAGCAATACGCTAGCTTAGACAAACATGGTTGAGGAATTATTTTAATTGTCATTTTTAAACTTTTTTTATTATTTTATTTTTTATTAATGATCAAAATACTGCGTTTTTAGAAAACTTTATGATTTATTTAATTTACTTATGCAATACCTAGCAGATTTTTAATTCGCAGTTAGTGTTCATGTTTTTTTACCATTGTTCTTATTATTTCTTCTATTTTCGATAAGGTGTCTGATAATGCCAATTTTTACCTTCTAATATTTCCTTTTTTTTTTTTTAAATTTGGCTTATAAATTTCATCTATTTCAAAAGGCTTTTATTGTGGAAAACATTCAACGAACCCAATATAGTCTTATCAGACATTTTCTTTTAAATTTTAATTTTTTTTTTGTATGATTAAAAGAGGGAAAAGTAGAAAAAATAAGAAAAATAACATCTTAAGTTTTCATTCTAAGAAGTTTACATAAAAAATAAAAATCCTGAGATCCAAACCCCTTGCATTAAAATATTAGCGTTGTAACCGTACTTTTCCTACGCACTACCAAAAGCGCCCCCTGTGGCAATCAGGAAAAATGGTCAGTCGACTTCTAGATTCTCCCCGAAAGGAAGCACAGCGCAGCCTACGTTCTGCTCAGAAACGTTTAGTTGATCGCTTCTCATCCAGGAAGGAAATATACTTAGCGCTTCCTGGCGCATTGTTGGCCTGCAGACTTTCACCGGGAGAGAAATATATTTCGTGCATCCTGCGCACATCCGAATTTCGGGCCTTTGCGTAGAAGTGAAGTCCTTGCCTAAATCTATAATTATGTATCTTTAAATATTGTATGTCTCTAATTTTATGTTTGTAGTATTTGTATGTGTGTAAATAAAGTTGTTTTTCTCAAATATGTTCCTCAAGTATCCAACCACACCCAGTTAGAACGTAAACATTTATTTAAACTGCCTTTTCTCTTACTTTTATTTATCGTGCAGATTCCTTTGGTAAACAACGGAAATAATAGGCCACTTAATCATTAATTTACATAATATACTATATAGATTTCATTTATTCACAAAAAAAAATACTAATACATAAATTAAATATAAGCATAATATAGCGTCCTCAAATGTTCTCTGTATTTGTTATCTTTTCTCTCTGCTGTATGAAAAATACCATACCTTAAATCTGAGGTCCTTATAGAAGTATCCTTTAATTATAAGGCCCGCATATGAAACTAGGGCGCAAAATTTCTGTAATATATTGAATGAATATTAATAATGGATGACTTAGTCATAAGTAATTATTAGATTACATAAAATACTAGATACATTGCATTTATTTACAAAAAATACTAATACATAAATTAAATATAGGATAAGCGCAATACAGCGTCCTCAAATGTTCTCTGTGTTTGTTCTCTGTGCAGTATGAAAAATGGCATCTTAAATTTTTATTCTAAGAAGCTTACATAAAGTCGGTGCTTCAAAATCCAGAGATGGGACGACTGAAGAACCATTCGAGGGAAACAATTTAACGGAAACAGAGTTTTATTTAAATTCATCGCAAAAGCTACTCTTACAAACATTGGCAAACGCACTCTTTCTGTTTGAAGGCTTTAATACCGGCAAATGATGGACGATGGGAACGTGTCTGCTCCCTACGAATGCCTCTGAGATCCTTAATCCTTGTAAAAGTAGAACGCTAAGCTGCCCCATCCTGAAGAATATGAAAGTTTATACGTGACTTTGAGTTGAACTTTACTTTTACTTAACATAAATTTCGTAAGTGTTTTATTCAAACTATGTTTTAAATAAACAAATTGAATTTATTGCTAACAATAAAACTCAATCGAAATGGTAGAATTGTAAAGGATTTTGAAATGGTTGCTAAGCTTTTTATTTTGTATCTATTTGTTTCATCTTTCTATCTGAACTAGTTACAGAATCGAGCATTATTATAAGTATCATTTGAATAATAATTTATTAACTTCAGTAGCAGTTATACAAAAGAATTTCCTGTTTTAAAATATTTACTTTGTTATTTAAAAGCAACTTACACACCTCGTTAAATTTGTGTTAGAAAAAAATATTATATTATTTAAAAATATATCCAGGAAATATGCTTTTATAATCAGGAATTTGAATACTTATAAAATATTTACAAATGTACTTTATTGCGAATTTTTAAAATACGTATATGATAACTTTAACATATAATTAAAATGAAGAACCATTTCTTATTTTGGAAATGAAGTATTGCACGATATTAGAAAAGCTGAAAAATTCAATTTAAATCCATACCTTTAATTCCGAGGACCCCACATTAAACTAGGGCGCAAAATTTCGTTATTATATTAATATCAATAATGGATAACTTAATCATAAATATTATTAAATTACATAAAATACTATATATATTTCATTTATTTACAAAATAAGTATTAACAGTTAAATTAAATATAGTATAAGAGCAATATAGTGTCCTGAAATGTGTGTTTGTTACCTTTTCTCTGCTGCATGAAAAATAACATACCATAATTCTGAGGTCCTTAAGGAATTTTCCTTTAATTCGGAAGTCCCATATCAAACATTCTATATATATATATCATTTATTTGCAACAAATAGTAATACATAAATTAAATATAGGATAAGCACAATATAGCGTCTTCAAATGTTCTCTGTATTTGTTCTCCGTGCTGTGTGAAAAAATAGCATCTTAAATTTTTATTCTAAGAAGCTTACATAAAGTCGGTGCTTCAAAATCCAGAGAAGGGACGACTGAAGAACCATTCGAAGGAAAACAATTTAACGGAAATAGAGTTTTATTTAAATTCATCGCAAAAGCTACTCTTACAAACATTGGCAAACGCACTCTTTCTGTTTGAAGGCTTTAATACCGGCAAATGATGGACGATGGGAACGTGTCTGCCCCTACGAATGCCTCTGAGAACCTTAATCCTTGTAAAAAGTAGAACGCTAAGCTTCCCTCATCCTGAAGAATATGAAAGTTTATACGTGACTTTGAGTTGAACTTTATGTTTACTTAACATAAATTTCGTATACTTTTTTATTCAAACTATCTTTTAAATAAACAAATTGAATTTATTGCTCGCAATAAAAACACAATCGAAATGGCGGAATTGCAAAGGATTTTTGAAATGGTTATGAAGCTTTTATTTTGTAAATATTTGTTTCAACTTACTATTTGAACTCATTTTTTAGAATCGAACATTTTATAAAGTATCATTTAAATAATTATTGAACTTCAATAGCAATTATGTAGAAGATTCTCATGCCAAAAATAGTTGCTTTGTTATTTCATGGTTTATAAAAGCAACTTCCTCGTTAAAATAGTGTTAGAAAAAATATTATATGCTTTATCTGCTTTTCTGTCTGATGTTTGCTTTTCTTCACGAATTTTAGTACTTATAAAATGTTTACAAATGTACTTCATTATCTAGTTTTAAAATATATGTATGATGGCTTTTTTACATATAATTAAAAATGTGGGAACATATATTATTTTTGTAGAGAATAGTTGCAGGATATTGGAAAAGCTGGAAAATCAATTTACATTCATACCTTTAATTCTGAAGTTCCCACAGTAAAGTAGGGCTCAAACTTCTGTAATATATTAATATCAGTAACTTTATCATAAAGAATTATTAAATTACATCAAATACAATATATATTTCGTTTATTTACAAAAAATACTAATACATAAAATTAAATATAGGATAAGCGCAATACAGCGTCCTCAAATGTTCTCTGTATTTGTTTTCTGCGCAGTATGAAAAATAGCATTTTAAATTTTATTCTAAGCAGCTTACATAAAGTCGGTGCTTCAAAATCCAGAGATGGGTAGTCTGAAGAGGCATTCGAAGGAAACAATTTAACGGAAACAGAGTTTTATTTAAATTCATCGCGAAAGCTACTCTTACAAACATTGGAAAAACGCACCTCTTTACATTCAAAGGCTCTAATACCGGCAAATGATGGACGACGGGTGCGTGTCTGCTCCACGAATGCCTCTGAGATCCTTAATCCTTGTAAAAAGTAGAACGCTAAGCTGCCCCATCCTGAAGAATATGAAAGTTTGCTACGTGACTTTGAGTTGAACTTTATGTTTACTTAACATAAATTTCTCTTACTTTTATTCAAACTATCTTTTAAATAAACAAATTAAATTTATTGCTCGCAATAAAACACAATCGAAATGGCAGGTGCAAAGGATTTTCGAAATGGTTATGAAGCTGTTATTTTGTAAACATTTGTTTCATCTTTCTACTTGGAAATAGTTTCAAAATCGAATATTTTTATAAGCATCATTTAAATAGTAGTTATTTAGACTTTAATAGTAATATGTACAGAAGATTTCCTGCCAAAATAGTTGTTTTGTTATGTAAGCTTTATAAAGCAACTTCCCACGTTAAAATTGTCTTACAAAAAAAATATTGTATCATTTAAAATGTATCTAGTGAATTTGATTTCTAGCTTTTGAATTTGATTACTTATAAAATATTTACAAATGTGTTTATTAGAGAGTTTTTGCATAACGTTTTTATCGTCCTATATTTTTTTTTCACAGCGCGCATTCTCATAGGAATAGCTCAGTAGTGCAGTATTACAGATATACATGCGCAATGGATTACAATGCTTCCATGAGCATGCGCTTTAAAAAAAAAAAAAATATCGGACGATGCAAAACTTCTTTCCATTCTCAAAATACATATATGATGGCTTTTAGATATAATAAAAATAAGGGTCCATATATTATTTTTAAATATACTGTTGCACGATATTGGAAAAGCATAAATCAATTTACATTCATACCTTTAATTCTCAGGTCCCCATAAGAAACTAGGCGCAAAATTTATGTATTATATTAATATCAATCATGGATCACTTAATCATTATAATCAATAAATTACATAAAATGCTATATAAATTTCCTTCCTTTTACAAAAAAAAAAAAAATACTAATACATAAATTAAATATAGGATAAACACAATACAGCGTCCTCAAATATTCTCCGTATTTGTTCTCTGTTTTTCTGCGCAGTAGGAAAAATAACATCCCATAATTCTAAGGTCCAGGAATTTTCCTTTAATTCGGAAGTCCCTATATCGAACTTTCTATATATATTTCATTTAATTGCAACAAATACTAATACATAAATTAAATATAGGATCAGTATAATACAGAGTCTTCAAATGTTCTCTGTGCAAGTATGATAAATAGCATCTTGAATTTTTATTCTAAGAAGCTTACATAAAGTCGGTGCTTCAAAATCCAGAGATGGGACCTCTAAGGCATCATTCGAAGGAAACAATTCAACGGAAACAGAGTTTTATTTAAATTCATCGCAAAAAGCTACTCTTACAAACATTGGCAAACGCACTCTTTCTGTTTGAAGGCTTTAATACCGGCAAAATGATGGACGACGGGGAACGTGTCTGCTCTACGAATGCCTCTGAGATCCTTAATCCTTGTAAAGTAGAAATCTAAGCTGCCCCATCCTGAAGAATATGAAAGTTTATACGTGACTTTGAGTTGAACTTTTATGTTTACTTAACATAAATTCCGTAGTAGTTTTATTCAAATTATCTTTTAAATAAACAAATTGAATTTATTGCATTGAAAACTCAATCGAAATGGTAGAATTTAAAAGATTTTTGAAATGGTTACTAAGCTTTTATTTTGTATCTATTTGTTTCAGCTTTCTACTTGAAATTGTTTTAAAATCGAACGTTTTTTTATAAAAATCATTTAAATAATTAATTATTTAACTTCAATAGCAGTATTGTAGAAGAATTTCCTCGTAAAAATAGTTGCTTTGTTATTTAACGGCTTATAAAGCATCTTCCCTCGTTAAAATTTTGTTATAAAATATTTTTAAATTTTAAATATGTCTTAGTGAATTTGTTTTTCTACCCAGGAATTTGAATTGCTATAAAAAGTTTAAAGATGTGCTTTATTGTCAATTTTTTAAAATACATATATGTTAGCTTTATACATGTAGTTAAAAATAGGAACCTTATATTAGTTTTGACGAATATTTGTAGGACATTGAAAAATTCGAATTCAGATGTGTACATTTTTTTATTATTATTGTCTTACTGTGATGTCTGTGTGTATGATTAATACCTTTCAAAACGAAATGTTTCATATAATACAAAGTTAATGGCTTTCAATGCAACAAACAATATTTTCTTGATTTATAAAAAAAACAACTATCTGTTGTTAAAATCAGCAGGTAATAAAATTATTTGAGCATAGTATGAAATAAATATCTTATATATACACACATATATATATATAGCTCGCTTCAATTTTTAATCTTTTGTAATAAAGTTAATCAATTATATAAATGATTTTTAAAACTACAAAACAAACTTCTCAGAATAATTACAACATTAATTTGTGGCCTTAATTTTGATGGATATTTACTAATACAAATATATTTATGTTTCTCATCTCTTTCTTGCTCAGTTAATTTCCGTTTTATTGTAGCTGCAACAGTTTTAAAATCTATAATTAAATTGATTAAAAGTAATGATTTTTTATTGTTTTTATTGAAAAAAGTAAACTATATTTGATTGATTGATCAAAAAGTTAATATATGAGCGTGGATATATTAACGGATATTAGCATAATATATGTTAATGTATCCATGCTCTAATTATAGTTGCATAATAAAATAATTGATTTAAATAATTGGATAAATTATTGTTTTAAAAGTTATAATTGGTAAAAAAAATATATGAACATGGTTATTAAAAGTATATAGTGAAAATTAATTGTTTCACGTTAAATTTTCCTTCATTTTTGTTTACTAACAATATCGTTGAGAAAAATGAAATGTTATTAATTAATCGTAATTAAACGATATTAATTATTATTAATTGTTATAAATATTTTTAAATAAATGTTCTAATTAAAAAAAAAGTCATGCCAATTAAAACAGTTTATAATGTAATGCAATGGCAAATAAAATGGGTTATAATGTAATGTAATGACAATTAAAATAGTTTATAATGTAATGTAATGGCAATTAAAATAGTTTATAATGTATGGACATACATTTAAAAATCACAAATGAAAATTAAAAATAATTTGTTTTTTAATTTATATAAATTTGAACAAAACACGTAAAAAAGTATTTTTAGTAAACATATGTTTTCGAGTGCTTTACTGATACTAAAAATAATTACAAAACCTGTCAGGAACAAAAGCTCTGGGAGAATTTTTTTTACAAGTATTGATAAAACTAAATCTCAAATAGAAAAATATTTGTTTTCCAATTGTTTTATAATGGATTGTAATTACATGAGCTACCATACTATTTCAAGTCTCCAAGTAAGAAATGTTTTTTTTCAGAGTCTAATTACAATATCTTAAGGTAGAAATAAATAGATATGCGATATGTCCTGACATTTTACCATTAAAACAAAGAAAAAAGGACAGCCAGAAATCCTCTGATAGCCAGGATCGTTAAAATAATATCTAACAAAAGGGTCGTTGAACTTTCTGAATGCTGAAACCAGATTACAGCGATCTGATAATTAATATTAATGGAAAAAATTCTGGGAATTTCTTCAAAGAAATAAAAGCATCGTCCCTTTTGATTGTATTTCTAACAAAAAGGTACATTTGTCTTATTTTATCATCTTGGGCCATAATCTTTTAAATGTCCAATAACTTTCAGAATGGTTGCCCTTTTTTAACATTCAATCCTTTTTGAGCAATTTAAGAGAGCCCGGTATACTTTTCCAATGCAATAAATATAAGTTTCCTGTTTTGGTCTTTCTTTTTTATTCCTTGCACTTTTTTTGAGGAAAAAAATCTTTTAGCATCTCGCAAAATACTTGGATAACTTCCAGATGCTTACTTGAAGCCATAACTTTTTTACTTTATTTAGAAATAATTTTTAAGATAACGTTGTATTTATTAATAAGTTATGATGAAGATAAAAAACACCGAAAATAAAATAATAGAGAAAATCTGACTTTCTTTTTGTAATAACTTTTAGTTAATTTTGTCAGAAGAAAAAAAAAATAGACTCTTCCATCTCAAGTATATTTGTAACTATAATTATCAAAAGTGAATAAAATATTTTAAAAATTGAATGAATCAGTAAATCTACTATACAATATTGTAAAATTATACATTACTGTAAACCTATTTTTTTTATATATTTACATTTTTAGAAATGTGTCTAGTGGCCAGGTGAATAGCATATCGGGCTTCTGAACTAAATGTGTTTGTTAGAAAAAACATTGCCAAATAGCCTTGTGGATGACAAGCTAGTCTTTTGAACTAAATGTGCATGTTAGTAAAACACATTTAAGAAAATGTGTCAAATAGCTTTGTGGATAACACGATAGATTCTTGAACTATATATGTGTATTGCTAAAAGCACCTAAGAAATGTGTCAAATAATCTGATGAACTATACGATTGACTCTTGAATTAAATGTATATTGGTAAAAACATTTAAGAAATGTGTCAAATAGCCTGATGGATGATACTATATAGACTCTTGAACTAAATGTGTGTGTTAGAAAAACATTTAAGAAATGTGTCAAATAACCTGATGGATGACAAGATAGACTTTTGAATTAAATATTTTGAAGTAAAAATATTTACGAAATGTGTCAAATTGTCTTGTGGATGACACGATAGACTCTTGAATTAAGTATGTGTGTTAATAAAAACTGTTAAGAAACGTGTCAATTAGCTTTGTGGATGACACGATAGACTTTTGAATTAAATGTATATGTTAGTAAAAACATTAAGAGATGTGTCAAATAGACTGATGGATGACACGATAGATTCTTGAATTAAATTTGTGTGTTAATAAAAGCAATTAAGAAAATATTCCAAGTGATCTGGAGTACAGCACGTTGGGTTACCGAACTAAATTAATTTAGTTTGTTTTAAAGGATAACTAAATGATAACTTACGTATGTACATGATGATAGGCTTGATAATTCTGTAGTCTGTAATGTCCTTCATTGATATATGGGAGATGGCAAGGATTGAACAAAAAGCTCATATAACATTCTTGGAAATATATGTTTTATATTTTGGAGGCAAAATATACACGGTGCTGAAAACCTCCCTTCCGTCCTTGGTAGCGCTGAATATGCCTATATTTATCATGTAATGGCAAATGGTCGTGGTTCAAAATGCTCATCATTATAAAACAATAATAAAACAAATTGTTATTTAATTCCGTTAACTTAAAATAAAATTTTAAAATACTAGAGAAATTTATATGTTAATAAATTACACTGGCTGAAATAATTTGAAAATCAACTAATAGCATATACTTTTAAATTGGTTTACATTGTCTTCAGGCAATCTAATAAAACTATTTCTTTACTTGAATAAATTTTACTATTTTCTTTATATCTTCGATGGTAAACTCAGACACAATACTTTGCACGTAATTTATTCTAAACATTAAGTTGCGCATTGAATTATTACCAATTAAGAATATATATGAATTTTCTTAGTTGCTTCTATGGATCTTTCCAGCCTTGTAAAAGGAATATTTTTTTCTTTTCTACAAAAATAACCTTCGGTTATAAACTTCGAGTTTAATGTGATTTAATATTTCTCGCTTTCTTAAATATTTCCAAGGGACAAATAATGTATCCAGTATTTACGTCCCCCATATTAAATCCCTCAAGCACTATTGGCAAAACTCCAAGGTGTGCTAAATGAAAAATAGCTCGATTGCACAAATATATTGTAGACGCTTCTAAAAATAAAACAACTAATTTCTCGGAAAAGCTAAATTATAGATTCTAAGTGCGTAAATAAATATAATTTTTGAATAGATTTTGCATTAATTATGTTTCCCAATTCTTATCGCTTTTTTTTTTTTTTATAACCATGTTGATTAATATATTTTATATTTTACACATTTTATAAAAAACACATATACTCATAATTGCAAAAAAGATAATTGTAATTTAAGGCCATAAAAAGTTTGTACAAAATTCAGATTTAAAAACTCTTAAAATAAATCAAGAAATAAATGAAAAGAGTTTCAATATATATATATATATTTATATGTGTACAATTGTTTTGCCTTAAACGTTCTTTAAGTTATAACTAGAGAAAAGACGAGTCCAAGATTTCGTGCAGAAAATATATTTATAAGCAGAGTTTAAATGAAATAAAATATTAAATAAAAGTAAATATCAATTAGTAAGTATGTATATATATAATTATAATAAATGTATTATATTATACACTGAAGTGACAAAAAGTCATAGGAAAGCAATATGCAAATTAAGATGGCAGTAGCATCGCGTAGAACAGGTATAAATGCGCATCGCAGAGCTTTCATTTCTGTTCAAGTTATTCATGTGAAGAGGTTTTGACGTGATGATGACCGCACGACGGACAGACTTTGAACGCGACAATGAACGCGGAATGTTAGTTGGAGCTAGACGCATGGGTCATGCCATTTCGAAATCGTTAGGGAATTCAACATTCCCAGATCCACTGTGTCAAGAGTGTGCCGAGAGTATGAAATTTCAGGCATAACATCCCACCATGGACAGCGCAGTGGTCGACCGCCTGTACTTAACGACCGAGACCGGCGACGTCTGCAAAGAGTCGTAAATTCTAACAGACAAGCAACACTGCGTCAAATAACCGCAGAAATCGGACGTACAAGGGACTTGTCTGTTAGAACTGTGCGGGAGAAATTTGGCTTTCTTGGGCTATTCCAGCAGAAGACCGACTCGAGTGCCTTTACTGACAGAACGACATCGCTTGCAGCGACTCTCGTGGGCACGTGAGCATATCGGTTGGTCCCTAGATGAATGGAAACCGTGGGCTGGTCCGATGAGTCACGATTTCAGTTGGTAAGAGCTGATGGTAGGGGAGAACCCCACGAAGCCATGGACCCAAACTGTCAGCAAGGCACTGTTCAAGCTGGTGGTGGCTCCGTAATGGTGTGGGCTGTTTTTCATGGCATGGACTTGGTCCTCTGGTGCGACTGGACCGAACATTGACTGGAAATGCTTATGTTCAGCTACTTTGAGATCACTTGCAGCCATTCATGGACTTCATGTACCCAAACAACGATGGGATTTTTATGGATTACAATGCACCATGTCACCGGGCCACAACTGTTCGCGATTGGTTTGAAGAACATTCTGGACAATTCCAACGAATGATCTAGCCACCTAGATCGCCCGACATGAATCCCATCGAGCATTTATGGGACATCATCGAGAGGTCTGTTCGTGCCCAAAATCCTGCACCATCAACGCTTTCCAATTATGGACGCTATTGAGACAGCATGGCTCAATATTCCTGCAGAAGACTTCCAACGACTTGTTGAGTCCATGCCACGTCGAGTTGCTGCACTTCGCCGGGTGAAAGGAGGGCCGACACGATATTAAGAGGTATCCCATGACTTTGTCACTTCAGTGTATATATATATATATATATATATATATACATATATATATATATTCTTTTATTAACGTGGCAGCCTACTGATGGGCTACGACCCACTGTCGGTTCATTCGCAGATTTGAGAACAAGAAATGTTTCATTGTACAGAGTATGGTTGTCAGCCCCACGCTTAGATGGGAACTATGATGTAAAATGGATTCTGAACTACTAAAAATCCAACTTGACCCCAAAAATCTGGGACACTGTGTGTGACCGGTGGCCAATTGACTAAATTGCCGCCGGCTTCAGGTTCGAATCCTGGCGTTAGCATGGAGTTTGTTAATGGTTCAGAATCCACGTTTAACTGTCAGCCTAAAGTGTGCAAAACATGACAGTAGAGCGACAAACTATACTGTGGCACCTAGCGCTAGTCACTATGCCATCAGGACCCTTAGTATATATATATATATATGTGTATATCAATTAATAAAATAATTAATTAAACCTTTTGTGTTTGTGAACACTATGAAATACTTGGTGTTGATATTTCACTTAACATATATTTTATTTCATTTAAACTTTGCTTAGAAATATATTTTTCTCCACTAAATCTTGGAACCGTCTTCTCTCTTGTTAATAAAACTTAAGGAACACTTAAGATAAAACGATGTCAAATTTTTTCATTGAAATATACACTAATTTTCCAAACGTCTGGCTCTTTTACGTAAAAATTATCTTATTTTCATAACAAAACCTTTTATGTTAAACTCATTTTTACCATTACTGAAATCAAATTACTTTTTCTAAATTCAAAACTGTTTTGTTCTGGTCCAAATGAATGTTTTTTACTGCACATCTAAAAACAATATCCAGCGAGTTAACCAATCTTTAAAAATTCACAAGTTGCTTTTTCATCAACACTGAAGCTCAACGCTTTTATCTCAAGCTCCATGTAAATAACAGCAGAGCGATCGTTGGAGGAAGTCAAAGGATGCATTTTTTTTCCCTTCTTCTCCCAATCTCTGACCGAATGGAATCGATTGAGGCACAAAAGGGAGTGAGGAAAATGAGGCTCATCACCGCCTTTCCGCCTAACGAAGGCCTCAGGCTGCAGGTAATGAGCTTCAAAAGGAAACCGATGATGCACGGAACTTGTCTTCACTTTTTTTCCACGAGTACTGTAAATACCCTATTATGAATGAATGGGAATAATTAAGCACTCGTCTACCGACTGATTACTTATTTAACACGCTATCAATGAATGTCTCATTTCCAAATATGCATGTTGCACTCTTTGAATGGATTATTAACAAGTAGTTCGTATTGTAAATCAATGATTAAGTTTCAAATTTTTCATTAAATTAAAATAGAATATACGTATGTGGTAAGCAGTGTTTCACTTAAAGTAAACGTGAAAGATAAGTATAGCAATTTGTTCTTGAATATAGTTGACCAATGGTCCACAAATGTCATTGGTGGCCTGATGACCAATTGGGTAGCACTCTGACCGTTGATACACGGGCTCCAGGTTAGAATCCTAGCGGTGACATGGATGTTTATCAGTGGTTCGGAACTGGGTAGCCTGATGGGCGAGTGGCTCGGTACCACAGATTTTGTGTACGAATGCCGGTGGGGACCATGTATGTTTATAGTGGCTTGAATTCCCATTAAACCGTAGGACCTTGTCTCATATAACATGTAGAGAGTTACATAGACTTATCAGACTTCGCACACAGATTATTCCCACACAGTAAAGGGGCAAATGAGCTTTAGGCACCGTGATGTATTGTGGTGTAGTAGTAGTGGCTCGGAATCCACGTTTAACTGTAGGTTCCGTTCTAATAATTACCCTGAAGGGGGCAAAAATGACCGTAGAGCGACAAAAAAAAAGTAAACTGGGGCACCGCGCGCTAGTCAATAGACCATCCGGCCCCTTTGTATACATATATATCAACTAATAGAATAGCAGTTATTAATAATTGAATAATTAATTAACCTTTTTGTACTCGTGAACACTATGAAATATACTTGGTAATTGATATTTACCTTAATTAACATTTTATTTCATTTAAATTTTACTTAGAAATATATTTTGCTGTACTAAATCTTGGACCCGTCTCCGGTTAATGATAACTTAAAGAACGCTTAAGCACAAACCAATTTTCCAAATGTCCGATTAAACTTTTATGTAAAGTTAAACTCATTTTCCCATTACTGAAATAAAATTAGTTTTCTTAAATCAAAACACTTCTGTTCTCATGATTATCCACATGAATAATTTTTACCGTACACTAAAAGAAAACTATATCTAGCGAGATAACCAATCTTTGAAAATCACAAGTTACTTTTTCTTTAACACTGAAGCTTGAGCTTTTATCTCATGCTCCATGTAAATAACAGCAGAGGATCGTGGGAGGAAGTCAAAGGATCCCTTTTTTTTTCTACTTCCTCCCAATCTTTGACCCAATGGAATCGATTGAGGCACAAAAGGGAGTCGAAGATGAGGCTCATTGCCGCCTAACGAAGGCCTCCGGGCGGGAGGTAATGAGCTTCTAAAGGAAACCGATGATGCACGAAGCTTGTCTCGAGGCCTTCCCTTTTTTTTTTTCCGCGAGTACTGTAAATACCCTATTATGAATGAATGGGAATAATTAAGCACTCGTCTACCGGCTGATTACTTATTCATCACGCTATTAATGAATGTCTCGTTCCCAAATTGGCATTGTTGCACTTTTTGAATGGCTTATTGACAAGTAGAGTGGGCATTGTAAATCAATGATTAAGCTTTACATTTTTCATTATATTAAAATAGAATGAATTTGGGTATGTAGCAAGCAGTTGTGCTTAACTTAAAATAAATGTGGAAAATAAGTAAAGCAACTTGCTTTTTGAATATGCTTCACTAATGGTCTTCAAATTTTCATTGGTGGCCTGGGGTCAATTGGCTAACGCTCTGGTTGTTGGTGCCACAGGTTTCGGGTTCGAATTTTCGCTATGGCATGGGTGTTTGTAGTGGTTCTGAATCAACTTTAAACCGTTGGTTTCCATTCTCATATGAGTGCCACAGAGTGAATTCCACTCCCAGAGCCCATTTAGACTCCTCGCCGACATCATTCTCAACTGAAAAGGGGCAACTCAGCTCTGGGCACAGAGATGTGGTAGTAGTATTAGTATTAGGGGCTTGGGAATCTACGTTAAACTGTAGGGCCCACGTCTAATTAACCTAAAATGTACAAAAAATGACAGTAGATTGACAACTTAAACTAAACTGTTGCTCCGGGAGATAGTCAGTAGTCAGTCAGGCTATATATATATATATATATATATATATATATATATATATATATATATATATATCATATTTGCTGTTATGCATGATGAAGATACTTTTAATTAAACTATTTTCCACTTGTGAACATTATGAAATATACTTCATGATTGATATTTGTCTTTAATTAAAATTGCATTTTATTTAACTTTTGCTTAGAAATATATTTTTCTGCAATAAAACTTAGATCGTCTTTTCTCCAGTTTATGGTAACTTAAAGAACGCTTAAGGCAAAACAAGTTGCAATTGTTATGTTGAAATTTTTATGTCAGGTTCGATTAATCTTATATGTGAATTTAAATTCATTTTTTCCCATTATTAAAACAAAATTACTTTTCCCAAATGAATACAGTTTTATTCTCTTGAATATTTTTACTACACATCCAAAAAATGATATCCAATGAGTTAACCAATCTTTAAAAATGTCACGAGCTATTTTTTCACCGAAGTTCAGCGCTTTTATCTCAAGCTCCATGTAAATAACAGCAGGGCGATCGTCGGAGGAAGTCAAAGGATGCTTTTTTTCCTACTTCCTCCCAATCTTTGAGTAAATGGAATCGATTGAGGCACAAAAGGGAGTCGAAGATGAGGCTCATCGCCGCCTCTCTGCCTAACGAAGGCCTCCGGGCGGGAGGTAATGAGCTTCCAAAGGAAACCGATGATGCACGAAGCCAGTCTCGAGGCCTCCTCTTTTTCCTCGAGTACCGTAAATACCCTATTATGAATGAATAGGAATAATTAAGAACTCGTCTACCGACTGATTACTTATTCATCACGCTATTAATGAAGGTCTCATTTCGAAATTTGCATTGTTGCACTTTTTGAAAGGCTTATGAACAAGTAGAGTGTGCATTGTAAATCAATGATTAATTTTGAATTTATCATTAAATTAAAATAGAATTTATTTGTGCAGTAAGGCGGTGTTTCATTTAAAGTACATGTATAAAATAAGTATAGCAACTTGTTTTTGTATGTTTGGCTAATGGTTCTCAAATGTCTTAATTTTCAGTTAAAAAAAAAAAATAATATTTGAAGTAGAAAAAGTGTAAACGTATTCTACAGGTTTAAAAATTTTTATTAGTTAATGAACGTTTTTAAAGCGCAAACTAACTTAAATTGCAATTAACAAAAATACAAATGTCGCCAATCAATTTAAATCATCAATCTTATTTTCATAGCTAAGTGACCATAGTGATCAAATCTGAGTGAGATGCTTATAACTATCGTGTAATACCACAGCACCTTAAAAGTGGTGAAAAATTACTTAATTAAAACAAAAACGTACCTTTTAAAAAGTGTACAAAAGAAATAGAAAGAAATATATAGATTTCTTTTTTATATTAAATCTATTAAATATAATTTTATTGATGCAATATTATATTTTAGTAAGCTATTTCATAAAATGTATGGATTTGCTGATCTGATTTTGTTTGTATAAACTTTTCGAAAGAGAAAAGCCTTTGCAATTAAATATGCTGTTTTATGCCAATGACTTGATGAAATCGCTTTTAAAGCAATTAAATTATAACATTGTTGAATTTATAAAGGATTTTTGATCATTAAATTTGTCTTATTGTTTAAACTTTTAATTTTATACCATTTAATTTTAAAAAGCTTTTTAAACACGTTTATTAAGAAATAAAGTTGTCCTGTGTAGATTTTGTTATTTTAATTTTTCACTAATATTTTATCTTACTTTAAAGTATAATTCAAAAATTAAATATAAAAATTTAGAGTTAAGTCTTAATGTTCCTAGAATTACTGATTTTAAATATAATTCAAACTTATTGCCCTGTTTTGTAATCTAATTAAAATATAACAAAACTTATGGCAAAGATTGTAACAAAATTTGAAATCTTTGATCGTTACAAATATGAAATCGACTTCAAATTATCCAAAATATTTTATTGATTTAAAATACATAATATCTGTGTGTTCATCCAAGAAACCTAAAATTAAACTCGAAAAAAAAAAAAAATTGCTGTTCGAAAAACTGATTTCATTTTTAGAATTCCTTCCTTAAAAATTCTCTATTCTCTTGAAATATTAAAAAAAGATTGAAATTTCTCACGCAAAACACATATGAAACATTCGAAGGAAGTTTTTTTAATCGTTCTCAAGGAATGAAGCACGAAAATAAAATGATTTTTCCATTTTCTTCTACGCAATCATGCGTTCTGGGAATTCTACGCAATGTTACCAAATACCCCTGACTTACATATTTCGTACACCCGCTGGGAAACTAATTTATTTCTTTTTCTTGCCTGCTGTTTTATTTATATTGCGTTTCGTACCCTCGGGTAGAGGGGGAAAAACTTCCTACAGTTGCATGAAATCGCAAGGTAATTATGAAAAACAAATCACGAAATGGTTGTTTTGGATAAAAATGCAATAAAACGGTCCGTATGTGTATCGTATCAGAGTATTGGGAGGGGAGAGGTTTAATCAAAATGTTCTGTAACATTGGGCACGCTGTTTTGTGGAACTTCCGTGATGTTTCCAGCAATATAAACAAAACAAGTAATAAGTTTATTTTCATTTATGTATGTGTATATATATATACTAGTATAACCCTGCATACGTTGTCCTGCAAAAAGAAGAAAAAAAATGCATTGTAGAAAATTACATGTTGCAAATATATTCTCCATGTTCCAGTATATGGGCCTACTAATTTTCAAGGATATCCTTCGAACCGTATATAGGATGGAAGGTGGCAGCACTATTTGGAGGTAGATAAAAATATAGTGGATAGGGTAAACCTATTTTTTCATACTCGAATACATATTTTTTCCAATTTTCATAGCGATTGGTTGAACGGTATAGAAGTTGAAAAGACTGCAGCACCATACGGTGGTGACAGCATAAAAACATTATCCATGCTGTAAAGTTATTATATATATATATATATATATATATATATAATGGTCTACGTCTAGTGGATTGAAAAAGTCGGCTATTTGAATTAGGTAAATCTAGTTTCGATGTCACCCATATGTAGGATGCAGAAAGACCTATAAATAAATCATTAGAAATGTTCATCCTTTGGATATTAGAAAAAAATGATGGTACAAATTCCTCAGATACAAATTTAGGGCCGTGCTTTCCGTACTGCCGTGCAAAAATGGTCTAGGTTTTTGGAGAATTGAAAACGGTTGGATTCGTTCCTTACGTTCAGTTCAATGATTCGTTGTTGGATTCGTTTCTTATGTTTAGTTCAAAGATTAAAGTCATATATACTTTTCCCATATTTATATTTAAAAAAGTTAAATAGTTTAATTACATAAAACAATATGAGATTTTAATATTTTAAAAATTAACAGCAAATATAGTATAAAAAAATAATAAAAAAAAATTTTTTTTTGTTTAAATCAGCATTTATTATCCATTCTGTTTGGAAAATTTGTAACTAGATCATTTTATCGGAGCTCTAAAGTATTTCTTTTGAAATATTATTACTCATAAGGGATAAGATATTTGAAATTAAAAATATTCATAAAATACAGGCAATATTTAAGAAAAATATATATAAAAATAAATGTCGGAAAATATATCAACAAATAGATTTCAAAGTAATAAAATCTTAAAAAACAGGGCAAATGTAATTTACTTAACACGTAGTACACGTTTAAATTTATTCTACTTAAAATTACATTATTTTTTTTTTACTGAAAATACCAATCTTTTATAAAAAATAATAATAAATCCTTTTGATGCACGACAGTCTCGAAGAGTCCTACTTAAAATGCCACTTCTTCACATATCTTTTCATCTGTGCAAGCACAGAAAGAGCAAATAAAAATACACCTTAAAACAATTTTCGGCAACCCAACATCATTATTTCTTCATTTAAGAGGTTGTTAAAAGACAGTCTCTCTTCTTCCTTAGAATAAACTCCCCAGGTAGCAGTTACAGTTACAGAGAATTGCTGGAGACATGTCTTTCCAGATTAATGTCCTCTTCTTTTATGTCAGGATCTCTCTTATTTACTTGCCCCGACACGATTTCTTATTCAACCAACAACGCTTTCCGCCTTCAATCTCTCTTCCTGTTTTCCTCCTCTCTCTCTCTCAACTGCGCACGATGAGATCATGTGGAGCTGCACCCACCACGCTTTTCTTTCTCTTCTTTCTGTCTTTTAATAGCTCCGTAATTTTCTTCTATTTTTTATTTTCTTTCTTTTTCTTTTATTTCACTTATTGCACTTAAAAGCAACTGCAAAAAAGAAGAAGTGTGTGGAAAGTTATTTCAGAGAAATACGTGTGCCATTGAAAGGATTTGTGGAAGGCTTAAATGAAATATATTTTGGCCCCAATCAAAATTGAAAAAATTCGAAGGGGCCCAACGAGACAAGCAAGAATTTTTAAATCACTTTTCTTTCGGTGAAAAGAGCTGAGAAAGTTAGATGTCTCAAAGAATATTTACTGCCAAAAATTTAAGGAAATCTTTATGTTACTAAATAGTTGTAATGTTTATCATGTAAGCTTGAGGTATTTAATGGGAAAGTCATTTTAAATAACAATTTGTGTGATTCTTTAAAAATGATTTAAAAACGATTCATTTAAATATCCAAGAGGTCTAAATTTATTTAATTAAATGAGTAATTGTGAAACAATTATAATATTTTAAATTATCAAATTAAAAGTCCAAACAAGTATATGGATATCGAGAAAAAAAAAAAATTGCACATAAGTACATATGCACATAAGTTGGGATCTAGAAATGATCTATATTATAATCAGTTCCATGGCTTATATTATCTTGGTATTTTAATAATAATTATTTCATTAATATTAGTTTTTATTTTCTTTAATCAATTTTATTTACAATCTAGTACATATAATATAGCATATAATTTCTAAATTTTATTTTTCTATTGTAATTTAAATTTTTCATTTTACTTAGTATTATTGATAATGGCTTAATTTATATTAAACAACGCGATTTTTTATTTTTTAAAAAAATTAAAAACAAATAAAGATATTCAGTAAATAACTTATTTAAAAAATAAAAATATAATTTATTAAACGTCTATTAAGGTTACATTTATTCTACTTAACTTTCTATAACTTTTTTAGTGGAAGTAACAATCTTTTATAAAAATAATAATAATAAATTATTTTTATGCACGACAAACTAGAAGAGTCCTATTTAAAATGCCACTTTTTCTCATACCTTTTCATTTGTGCAAACACAGAAACAGCAAATAAAAAAAAAACATTAAAACTATTTTCCTCAACCCAACATCATTATTTCTTCATTTAACAGGGGGTTGTTAAAAAGATAGTCACTCTTTTTCCTATAGAAAAAACTCCCCAGATAGCAGTTACAGTGTCAGAGAATTGCTGGAGACATATCTTTCTAGATGAATGTCCTCTACTTTTATGTCAGGATTTCTCTTATTTACTCACACCGACACGATTTCTTATTCAACTAACAACGCTTTCCGCCTTCAATCTTTCTTCCTGTTTTCCTCCCTCTCTCTCTCAACTGCGCACGATCAGATTATGTGGAGCTGCACCCACCGCGATTTTCCTTCTCTTCTCTTCTGTCTTTTAATAGTTCCGTAATTTTCTTTTCTTTCTTTTCTTTTCTTTTTTTTATTTTACTTATTGCACTTAAAAGTGACTGTGATTGTGTGGAAAGTAATTTCAGAGAAATGCGTGTGTCATTGAAAGGATTTGTGAAAGGCTTAAGTGAAAAATATATTTAGGCCCCAATAGAGTGGATTATTTTTTGAAAAATTCGAAGGGGCCCAACGAGACAAGCAAGAATTTTTTAAATCACTTTTCTTTCGAAAGAAAAGTGCCGAGAAAGTTAGATGTCCCAAAGAAGATTTACTGCAGAAAAATTTAAGGTCCATTAATTTTTCTTAACTTTCAAGTTATTAAAGAGTCGTAATGTTTATTATGTGAGCTTCGAGGAATATAATGGAAAAAGTAATTTTTAAGAAACGATTTGTGTGATTGAATTTAAACACCATTAATTTAAGTTTCGAAAAATCTTCATTTTATTTTTAATTAAAGGAGTAGTATTGAGAAACTTATAATATTTTAAGTTATTAGATTAATAATAATTCAAAAGCATATAGATATATAAGTTAAAATCGGGAAAACAAATTACAAGCATTTTATTAGTAATAAACATCTAATTACAAACATATTATTAGACACATTTAAAACTGAGTACATATTAATAAATGTTCTACATTAAAAGTTTAACAAAACATTTGGTAAAAACTGAAAACAATTTTGATCAAATTATTATTATCATACAGAGAAAATTTAAATCATATAATCTCTGTATGATAATAATAATTTGATCAAAATTGTTTTCAGTTTTTACCAAATGTTTTTTGTTTATTTAATCAACGTTATTTTTAAAATTAACAATATCATTCATTAAATTATAATAAATGTTAGTTTAAATAACTAACATTTATTATCCAGTCTCTTTGGGCAATGTAAAACCAGATCATTTTATAAAAGTTCAGAAATAATTTTATTTTATTATTATTACTTATATATGATAAAATATTTAAAATTAAAAATATTAACCAGGAAGACATATCAACAAATGATTTCATAAATAATTTTAAATAACACAAAATTATTAAATTAAGTAAACAAATTTATTAATTAATAAACTAGGCTAATGTATTAAAATTATAGAATACGTTTACATTGCATACCTTTTTCTACCTAAAATGATATAAGTTTGTTTTTTGTTTTACTGAAAATACTAATTTTTCTATGAAGAATAATAAGAAATCCTTTTCCTGCACGACAATATCAAAGAGTCCTATTTAAAAAAGGTCGCTTCTTGCCGTACCTTTTCATTTGTGCAAACACAGAAGAGCAACAAAAAAAAAAAAAGGAAAACAATTTTTTGCTCAACCCAACATCATTATTTTCTTCATTTAACAGGAGTTCTTAAAAGATAATCACTCTTCTCCCACAGAATAAATTCCCCAGGTAGCAGTTACAGTTACAGAGAATTGCTGGAGACATGTCTTTCAGATTAATGTCCATTTCATTTATGTCAGGATTTCTTATTCAACCAACAACGCTTTTCGCCTTCAATCTTTTCTTCCTGTTTTCCTCCTCTCTCTCTCTCAACTGCGCACGATGAGATTATGTGGATCTAATACGGCCACGCTTTTCTTTCTGTCTCTGTGCCTTTTAATAGTTCCGTAATTTTCTTCTTTTTTTTTCTTTCCTTTCTTTCTTTTCTTTTTATTTCACTTATTGCACTTAAAAGCGACTGCGACTGTGTGGAAAGTAATTTCAGAGAAATACGAGTGTCATTGAAAGGATTTGGTGAATGTTTAAGTGAAATATATTTAGGCCCCAATCGAGTGGATTATTTTTGAAAGAATTCGAAGGGCCCAACAAGACAAGCAACAATTTTTAAATCACTTTTCTTTCGGAGAAAAGAGCCGAGAAAGTTCGATGTCCCAAAGAAGATTTACTGCAGAAAAAGTTAAGGTTCATTAATTTTATCTTAACTTTTAAGTTATTAAAGAGTTGTAATGTTTATTATGTAAGGCTCGAGGAATTCAATGGGAATATAATTTTAAAACAACGATTTGTGCAAATGATTCTTTATAAATGTATTGAACACCATTAATTTAAGATTCTATTTAATTAAATGAATAATAATGAAACACTTATAATACTTTAAATTATCAAATTAATAGTAATCCAAAGATTTATTTATATATATATTAAAATCGTAAACAAAAAAAAAAAATTCAAGCCTGTTATTAGTTACAGACATCTTATTACATATTTTATTAGACGCATACAAAACTCAGTACATTAGTTTAGATTAATAAATGTTCTAATTTAAAGTCAATTCTGTTGTTAAAAATTATCTTTTAATGATAATGATTATTTAATCAATATTTTTTCCATTTTTATCAAATGTTTATTTTACTTTAATTAGCATTATTTTCAATATAATGAATAATATTTTTATATATTTTTATTTTAATATTTAAATTTTTTATATATAATATTAATATTTTTTATAAAAAAGAAAAAAAAAAGAAAGAAAATTACGAGCTATTAAAAGACAGAGAATTAAACTAACATATGATATACAGTGTCTTTGGATAACTGATAACCAGGTCATTTTATCAAAGTTCAGAATTAATTTTATTTTGTAATATTATTATTTATGAAGGATAAAATATTTGAAATTGAAATTAATTAACCGAATTTGTCAGAATAAAATATATCAATAAATCTAGGAAAAAATATCTATAAATCAGGGAAACACACAAATAAATAAATTTTTCAAAAAATGCAAATGTAATTTATTAAACTTGCAGAAAGCGACCTTTTTCTACCTAAAATGATATCTTTTTTTTTTTACTGAAAGTACCAATCTTTTATAAAAAAAATAAAAATTCTTTTTACGCATAATAATCACAAAGAGTCCTATTTAAAATGGCACTTCTTTTCATACTTTTTCATTTGTGCAAACACAGAGCAAATAAAAATCCTCCTTAAAACAATTTTCGGCAACCCAACATCATCATTATTTCTTCATTTAAGAGGTTGTTAAAAGATACTCACACTTTATCCCATAGAATAAACTCCCCAAGTAGCAGTTACAGTGTACAGAGAATTGCTAGGAGACATGTCTTTCCAGATTAATGTCCTCTCCTTTTATGTCAGGATTCTCTTATTTACTTGCACCGACGCGATTTCTTATTCATCTAACAACGCATTCGCCTTAAATCTACATCACATACAGACACATACAAAACTGAGCACATAAGTTTAGATTAATATATGTTCTACATTAAAATCAATTACATGGTTTAAATTATCTTCATATGATAATGATAATTATTTAATCAATAGTGCTTTCATTTTATATCCAATGATTTTATTTTACTTTAGTCAACGTTAATAATGAATATAATATGAACGTTATAATGAATGATAACTTTATTTAAACTATCATTTTACTATAGTCTATTTGGACAATTTATAAATCAGATTATTTTATCAAAGCTTAGAAGTATTTTTATGTAATATTATCACTTATAAAATATTTGAATTTAAAATAATAACCAAATATATCATTATATATGCAGAAAAATACATGAATAAATCCAGTAAAATCAACAAATAGATTTCTCAAATGCATAAATATTAAAGAAATACTAATGTATAGTAATTTATTAAACTTGTGGAACAGGTATACATTTATTTTACTTAAAATGAAAAAAACTTAATTTTTTTACTGCAAATATCAATCTTTTGTAAGAAATAATAAATCCTTTCTGTGCAGGCCAGTTCCGAAGAGTCCTATTTAAAATGTCACTTCTTCTCATGCCCTTTCATTTGTGCAAACACAGAAAAAAGAGCAAACAAAAAAAAACCAAAAAGAATTTTCGGCAACCCAACATCATTATTTCTTCATTTAAGAAGTTGTTATAAAGATAGTAGGTAGCAGTTACAGTTACAGAGGAACATGCTGAGACATGCATTTCCAGATTAATGTCCTCTTCTTTTATGTCAGAATTCTTGTTATTTACTAGCACTGACACGATTTCTTATTCAACTAACAGCGCTTTCCGCCTTCAATCTGTCTTCCTGTTTTCCTATCTCTCTCTCAACTGCGCACGATGAGATTAGGTGCACCCACCGCGCCTTTCTTTCTGTCTTTTAATAGTTCCGTAATTTTCTTCGTTTTTCTTTCCTTTCTTTCTTTTCTTTTTATTTCACTTATTGCACTTAAAAGTGACTGCGATTGTGTGGAAAGTAATTTCAGAGAAATACGTGTCATTGAAAGGATTTGGTGAAGGCTTAAAGGCCCCAATCGAGTGGATTATTTTTGAAAAATTCGAAGGGGCCCAACGAGACAAGCAAGAATTTTTAAATCACTTTCGGAGAAAGAGCCGAGAAAGTTAGATGTCCCAAAGAAGATTCACTGTCGAAAAATTTAAGGTCCATTCATTTTATCTTTGCTTTCAAGTTATTAAAGAGTCGTAATGTTTATTATGTGAGCTTCGAGTAATTTAATGGAAAAGTAATTTTAAATAACGATTTGTGTGATTGATTCTTTAAAATTGATTTAAACATCATTGATTTAAGATTCAAAAACTTAATTTTATTTAATTAAAAACTAATAGTGAAAACTCACAATGGTTTAAGTTATCAGTTTAAAATTAATCCATATAAGTATATTAAAGCCTAGTAAAAACAAATACACTATGTTAGTAACAAACATCTTATTATCATTTTTATTACATCTTATTAAATTCTTATTATTAAAATTATTATTATACATATACAACACTGAGTATATAAGTTTAGATTAATAAATTATTTACATTAAAATCAATTCAATGGTTTAATTTATCTTCGTATGCCAATGACAATTATTTAAACGATATTGTTTTCCTTTTTTATCTTTATTTTAATTTAATCAACGCTATTTAAAATTTAATGAATAAAAATTTTTATTTAAACTAACATTTATTAACCAGTTTCTTTGGGCAATTTATAACTAGACCATTTTAAAGTTTAGAAGTAATTTTTTAATATTATTACTTATAAATGAATAACATGTTGAATTTAAAAAATATTAACCGAATACATCAAGAGATATGTAGAAACTATATAAATATATCCAAGAAAATTTATCTCAAAAAATATTTTCAAAAGTAAATAAATCTTTTGAAAATAAAGTTGTGATTTATTAAACTTGTAGATTGCGTATGCATTTATTCTACTTAAAATGATAACATAAAACGATATAAAATGATAAGAAAATGATATAAAAGAATAGTAAATCCTTTATGCACGACAATCTCAGAGAGTCCTATTTAAAATGCCACTTTTCTCATACCTTTTCATTTTTATTAACCAGAAAGAGCAAGTAAAAACCCACCTTAAAACAATTTTGGGCAACCCACATCATCATTATTTCTTCATTTAAGCGGTTGTTAAAAAGACAGTCAGTCTTCCTCCCATAGAACAAACTCCCCAGGTAGCAGTCACAGTTACAGAGAATTGCTGGAGACATGTCTTTCCAGATGATTGTCCCTCTTTTTTATCATCAGGATCTCTCTTATTTACTCGCACCGACAAGATTTCTTATTCAACCAACAACGCTTTCCGCCTTCAATCTCTGTCCTGTTTTCTTCCTCTCTCTCAACTGCGCACGATGAGATGATGTGGAGCTGCACCCACCGCGCTTTTCTTTCTCTTCTCTTCTGTCTTTTAATAGTTTCGTAATTTTCTTTTCTTTCTTTTTCTTTTCTTTCTTTTCTTTTCTTTTTTATTTCACTTATTGCACTTAAAAGTGACTTCCACTGTGTGGTCAGTAATTTCAGAGAAATGCGTGTGTCATTGAAAGGATTTGTGGAAGGCTTAAATGAAATATATTTAGGCCCAATCGAGTGGATTATTTTTGGTGAAAATTCGAAGGGCCCAACGAGACGAACAAGAATTTTTAAATCACTTTTCTTTCGGAGTTAGATGTCCCAAAGAAGATTTACTGCTGAAAGATTTAAAGGTCCATTAATTTTATCTTAACATTTAAGTTATTAAAGACTTGTAATGTTTTATTATGTAAGGCTCGAGGAATTCAATGGAAAAGTGATTTTAAATAACGATTTGTGTGGATATATTCCTTATAAATTATTTAAACAACAGTAACTTAACTTACGAAAAGCTTTCATTTTATTTAATTAAATGGGTAATAGTGAAACACTTATAATATTTTAAATTATCAGAAAAAATAATCCAAAATAAGTATATGGAAATCGGAGAAAAAAATTTAAGAGTTGCTATTGGAAGCTATGTTACTAGATACAAAAAAACTGAATACGTATGATTGGATCAATAAGGCTCTATATTATAATGAATTCTATGGTTTAAATTATAATAATGATAATTATATAATCAATATTGCTTTTAATTTAATTTAATTAATTTTATTTCCTAATCTAATATATATAATATTTATATTTAAAAATTTAATTTTCTATTGTAATTTAATATTTTCTTCACTTAGCACTATTGGTAATGGCTTAATCATATTAAACAACGCGATATTAATATCCTAAAATTATAAACAAATAAAGATTTTTTAAAAATAAATATATTTTTAACTAGGAATTATTATCTAATCTCTTTGGAAAATTTGTAGCAGATCATTTTGTAAAAGAGATACAGAAGTATTTTCTCTGTAATATTATTTATAGATGATCAAATATTTCAAATTAAAATTTTTAACCAAATATATCTAGAAATATACAGGAAAACATAACAATAAATCCAGGAAAACATATCGATAAATCCCAGAAAACATAAGAAAATATTCAGAAAATGTTCAAATATATTTTTATATAAATCATTTGTAAAATATAAAATTTATTAAGCCTCAATTTATTCTACCATGTTTACTGACCTAATACCATGTTTATGACTAATAACATCTATATTTCTAAATATATGAAATATAATAATATATGAAATTCTATATTTTTTTCTGGATTTTCCTATCCTTTTTGGATTATTTTTAATCTGATAATATAAATATTATAAATGTTTAACTATTAGCCATTTAATTAAATAAATTAAAACACTTCGAGTCTTAAATTAATGGTGTCTAAACAATTTACAAACAATCGATCACATAAATCGTTATTTAAAATTACTTTCCCATTAAATTCTTCGAAGCTTACAAAATAAACATTACTAACTCTTTAATAACTTAAAAGTCAAGATAAAATTAATGAACCTTAAATTTTCAGCAGTAAATCTTTTTTTGGGACATCTAACTTCTCAGCTCTTTTCTCCCAAAGAAAAGTGATTTAAGATTCTTGCTTGTCTCTTTGGGTCCATCGAATTTTTCAAAAAATAATCCACTCGATTGGGGCCTAAATATATTTCATTTAAGCCTTCACCAAATCCTTTCAATGACACACGTATTTCTTCTAAAATTACTTTCCACAGAAGTCGCAGTTGCTTTTAAGTGCAATAAGTGAAATGAAAAAGAAAAAAAAAGAAAGAAAGAAAAAAATAAAATTAAGGAACTATTAAAAGACAGAGAAGAGAAAGAAAAGCGTTCCACCTAATCTCATCCTGCGCAGTTGAGAGAGAGGAGGAAAAACAGGAAAGAAAGATTGGAGGCGGAAAGCGTTGTTGGTTGAATAAGAAATCGTGTCAGTGCAAGTAAATAAAGAGAAATCCCGACATAAAAGAAATGGACATTAATCTGGAAAGACATGTCTCCAGCAATTCTCTGTAACTGTAACTGCTACCTGGGGAGTTTATTCTATGGGAAAAGAGTGACTGTCTTTTTAACAACCTCTTAAATGAAGAAATAATGATGTTGGGTTGCCGAAAATTGTTTAAGGGATTTTTTATTTGCTCTCTTTCTGTGTTTGCTGAAATGAAAAGTTATGAGAAGAAGTGGCATTTCAAATAGGACTCTTGGAGATTGACTTACATAAAAGAGATTTATTATTTTTTTTATAAAAAGATTGGTATTTTCAGTTAAAAAATTCAAACTTTTATCATTTTGAATAGAATAAATGTATACGTTACCTACAGATTTAATAAATTACTTTTGTATTATTTAAAATGTTTATCTACTTGTGACATCTATTTGCTGATATATTTTCGTGGTTTTTATTGATATGCTTTGCTGTATTTGTTGATACATTTTCCTATATATTTCCTGATATATTTGATTAATATTCTTATTTTCAAATATTTTATCATCTATATATAACAATATTTCAAGAAAAATACATCTGAGCTTCTATGAAATTTTCAGGTTACAAATTTTCCAAAAAAGAGATTGGATAACAAATGATAGTTTAAATAATAAAAAAAACTATTTATTATTTTTAAATTTTATAAAAATATTTATTTGTATTTAATATAATTTTTTTAAATCACTTTGTTTAATTCAATTAAACCTTTACAAATAGTGCTAAGTAAAGTGAAAATATTAAATTAAAATATGAAGTAAAATTTAGAAATATAAATATATATTAGATTGGAAATAAAATTAATTAAATTAAATTAAAACAATATGGATTAAATAATTATCTTTATATACGCAGATATTTTCAACCATGAAACTGGGTATAATATAGAGAATTTATTAATCCCAACTAATGTAGTCAGTTTTTTATGTGCCTAGTAACATTATGACTAATAACCTGCTTGTAATTTTTTTTCTCGATTTTAATATACTTATTTGGATTATTTTAAATCTGATAATTTAAAATATTGTAAGTGTTTCAGTAACACTCATATAATTAAATTAAATTAAAGCTTTTCGTATTTTAAATTAATTGTGTTCAAAACATTTATAATGAATCAGTCACACAAAACATTATTTAAAATTACTTTCCCATTAAATTGCTCGAATCTTACAAAATAAACATTACTAACTCTTTAATAACTTAAAAGTTCAAGATAAAATTAATGAACCTTAAATTTTCAGCAGTAAATCTTCTTTGGGACATCTAACTTCTCAGCTCTTTTCTCCCAAAGAAAAGTGATTTAAAAGTTCTTGCTTGTCTCTTTGGGCCCTTCGAATTTTTCAAAAAATAATCCACTCGATTGGGGCCTAAATATATTTCATTTAAGCCTTCCACAAATCCTTTCAATGACACGCGTATTTCTCTGAAATTACTTTCCACACAGTCGCAGTCGCTTTTAAGTGCAATAAGTGAAATGAAAAAGAAAAGTAAAAAAAAAAGAACAAAGAAAGAAAATTACCGAAACTTTTAAAAGACAGAAGAAAGAGAAAAAAACGCGGTGGAGTGCAGCTCCACATAATCTGATCGTGCGCAGTTGAGAGAGAGAGGAGGAAAAAGAGGAAGAAAGATTGAAGGCGGAAAGCGTTGTTGGTTGAATAAGAAATCGTGTCTTGTGCAAGTAAATAAGAGAAATCCCGACATAAAAGAAATGGACATTAATCTGGAAAGACATGTCTCCAGCATTTCTCTGTACCTGAACTGTTACCTGGGAGTTTATTCTATGGGAGCAGAGTGACTATCTTTTAACAACCTCTTAAATGAAGAAATAATGATGTCGGGCTGCCGAAAATTGTTTTAAGGGATTTTTTTATTTTGCTCTTTCTCTGTTTGCACAAATGAAAAGGTATGAGAATGAAGTGACATTTGAAATAGGACTCTTTGTGACTGTCGTTAAAAGTAAAAGAAATTATTATTATTCTTTATAAAATATTATTATTTTCAGTAAAAAAATGTATCATTTTAAATAAAATAAATGTATATGTATTCAACAAGTTTAATAAATTACATTTGTTTTCATATACAAAAATTATTTACTTGTTGAAACTATTTGTTGATATTTTTTCCTGGATTTATTGAAACATTTTCCTATATTTTTTTCTTATATATTTGGTTACTATTTATTTCAGATATCTTATCCTCTATAAGTAATAATACTACAAAAAAAAATTTTTTCCGAACTTTGATAAAATAATCTGATTATAAATTGCCCATAGACACTGAATAACAATTGTTAGTTTGAATAAAAAATATCATTTATTAAATTGAAAATAACGTTGATTAAATTAAAAAATAGATATTTGACAAAAAATGAAAACGATAAATATTTATCAGTATCATACAAAGATAAAATTTAAACCATAAAGTAATAACGTTTTTTCTTGCGAGTTAGATGGAAAATATTTGAACTATTGATTTTTTGCAGAACAATTATTAATCGAGAAAACTTATGTACTCAGTTTCGTATGTATCTATATATTATGTTTGTGACTAATAACATGCTTGTAATTTTTTTTCACGATTTTAATATATACAGTAGAACCTCTGTAAGTCGAACATCAAGGGAGACGTCAAATAATTCGAGTTATATTGTTTTTCGACTTATGGAGGATTTCGACTTAAGCGGATTTCGTAAGGAAATATTTGACTTGTAGAGGTTTAGATTCTTTTTCAAACTTATTTTGAGTTAGAGAGGTAAAATAAATAAAAATTCAAGTTACAGGGGTAATAAACTTCATTAAACACAATTTAAAAATTATATTATGTACTGCAATAAAAATCATAATAATTCCGAAACAACATTAAAATTAAAAATAAAAATAAAAATAAAACAATATTGATTAAAGAATAAATATTACTTTACAAAGAGAAACACTAAATAAAGTATTTACAAAGCAAAACCTCTGTATTCAGCTTAAGATGTGTTACTATATGTTCTAGTCAGATATTTAGATGTTTTTATTAGATACATTTAATAAGATATTTAGATCTATTATTTTATACATTTTTTGGGGTGGGTTTACCAATAGTGTTAAGAAAAGAGAAAATATTAAATTACAATAAAAAATAGAGTTTAAATAAATTAATTTCTATGTTCAGAATAACTAAATGGAAAACTTGTGCCTTTCTGGGCAATTATGTTGTAGGGATTTTTTTATCATTTATATTTTATCTATTTTGCAAGGATTTTTTTTTTACTTTTTCATATAAAAAATTTTTCAGATGCTTTGAATTAATTTTTAAATTATTATGTTTTGTTCAATGAGTTTTAAATAATCATTACAAAAGGATAAATGTATAAATGTAGTTACACTAATTAATAACGTAATTTCATATTTTAAAAACAAAACCGTAGCTATTTTTATTAAAATAAGCTACTTTTATCTAAGCACTAATTATATTTTTGAAAAATATTATTCTATGCAATTTTAAAAATGGAAAAAAAGAAACATTGTTTGATTATGGCTAAAGTTAAATAATGAAAATCAAATTACATAAAACAATTAGCAAACAAAAGACAGTGTTCTGTTTATGAAATCCGATAATTTGCTTTTAATTTGGAACCAATATTACGAGAAAAATGATTTCTAATTGCTTAAATTAAATACAATTACAATTACGTAAATGATACTCTTAATGCGTGAATGAATGTTTAGTCAATACACATATGTTTAGATAGATTCATAAAATTTGTTTTTAATTTTGTAAAACAAAACATGTGGTTTTCTTTAACCTTTTAATGCTCTTGGTCATGTGGATATTTAGTTTTTTTTATAATCATAATTACTATCATTAATAAAAAGAACAAAAACTTGATACTAAATTTCTCACTGCAGAATCTCTCAACAAGTAAAATAAGGTTTAAAGGGTCTTAATAAGGGTTATTTCTTAAAGTTTATCTGTTCTAATAAAGGTATATCTGCGGTGTATAGTTTGGAATACGAAAATGGCTTAAAAAGTAGCATTTCGACTGTCAGTATTGAAAAATCGTTAATATTTATTTGATAAAAAATAATACCAGATACATTAAATATATTTAGTTTAAATAATTAATTCCCTGGATATATGTTATCATGTTATTTATGAATTATTATGAATGGTCAGGGACCATAGATATGGGCTTTTATGGGATTTTGTGCGCATTTTTAATGTTTTCCCCCTTTTTTTTGTTTACTTTTTTTAATTCTTATAAATATAAAAAATGGATTAATTGTAACAAATCATTTTTTCACTAAAAAAACTCCCCTGGTGCATCGCAAGTGGCTAAAATTGGTTTTGTATTATAAATAGATGTCATTATTATGAATATATCCTCGCAATTATTAAAAATTGTATAGCAATACATTATATCTATTAATATCTATTATATTATATATTAATAACATTTATCAACAATTATAAATAAAACAATACATAACATATAATGTTTTACTTATTTAGAAATAAAACAATAGATATTACTATAATCGTTTCAATATATTGTGGGATAATAAATTAAACTGAAAGTATATTGCATGTATTTTAATACATTTATTTAATACTATAGTTAGACAAAAGTCTTTAACAAAAATTTTAAAATCTAGAATCGAGTCACAGAAATGAATCAATACACAAAATCCAAGATAGTTTTCACCTCTATTTTTAAATTCACAATATTTTAGTTTGGGGTAACAGAAATAAGTTCTACTAATGAGTTGCCTTCGTGCCATTGAAAGTCTTGTCGAAAGTCGACTTTCGAGGAATGTTGGATATGTAAAAATTAGAAGTAGCCATAATCAAAATTTAAAAGATATTTCTCGCATAATTATACTCCAAAAAATTTTAAAAAACCCTCAAAACTCCATTTAAAATATTTATTAACAAGAATACTGATAAAAGTATTTATCTAACTTTTTACAACGTTATAATATAAAAAGAATGTAGAAAAGTCATAGCTCCAAATGAAAATATTCACATTATAGAACCAATAAATAAATTTAAAAAAAATATATATATTAACATAAGTTTTCATATGGACAAATTGTGAGTCGTCTTTTCATACTTTACTCCAAAAAAACTAGAAAAAAAAAAGATTTAAACCTACGTTTGAAATGTTTATTAACAACAATATTGATAAACAGTATTTAGTCTTTTTTTTTTTACTACATTTAAATTTAAAAAAAAAAATGGTAGGTAAATATTTAGTAAACATTACCAGTAACCCCAGTGTGTTTACCGCTCTTTGCTTAACATTTTCTTAAGACGTAACTTCATGAAAGTATTCACATTAGAGAACATTTAATTAAATAAAAGTACATCTTAAGATATGTTTTCATGTGGACTAATTGTGCATCGTCTTTCCATCTGTTTATTAAAATTATTACAATCCACGCATGTATTCTTCAAATATCTCACTAAATTTTACTAATGGCTAAAATGAGCACAAAATTGTTAAATTGGAGCTGGCTTTGAATGAAAGCAACGAACCTTTAACTGTCATACTCTCTAATGATTTCTGGTACGTTTTAATCGATATAAAGAATTTAGATGGAAGCATGTCAACAAAAATTACATCGAAAGTCGACTTTCCAGAAAGTGTTATATAAGTAAAATTTTAAATTAACTATAATAAGAATTTAAAGTTAGACATTTCTACACATAAATTCACTATAAACAAATTTTAAAAAAATTTTTAAACTGCATTTGAAATATTTATTAACAATACTGATAAACAGCATTCATCTGTCTTTTCTACATCATTTAAAAATAAAAAGAATTAAGGTAGATATTCACTAAACAAATTTAGTAACTCTTGTGTGTTTATTGCTCTTTGCTTAACATTTTATTAAGACGTAGCTTCAAATGAAAGTATTCACATTAGAGAACCTTTAATTAAATAAAAGTACATCATAATAAATGTTTTCATGTGGACTAATTGTGCATCGTCTTTCCATCTGTTTATTAAAATTATTGCAATCTACGCGTGTAATCATCAAATATCTCACTAAATGTTACTAATGGCACAAAAAGATCTCAAAATTGTTAAATTGGAATTGACTTTGAATGAAAACTAACAAAGCTTTAACTATCATATTCTCTAATGATTTCTGGTACGTTTTGATCGTTATTAAGAATTTAGATGGGAACATTTCAGTTTTAATTTGAACAAATAACTTTACAAATAGGATTTAATCTTATGTAGCAGAAACGTTAGTCAAAAGCACAGAATTTAAGCGGAACTTAAATCCACTTTCCACTGAAAACAATAATGTTCAGAGTAAGCTAATTAGCAACGTATGTAAAAGTCGAAAATAAAACAAACAAACCATCTTCGGATCTTAAGGGAATAAATGTAGGAGCGTGTGAATATCTCGTGTTAAAATTAAAATTTTCTGTACAGTTTTAATGAATTATTCATAATTTATGCAAAAGTTAATGTGCGAATGCTTGATTTAATTATCTTCATGTAACATTTAAAATATATAATCTTTAAGTATAGAATAACGTGTTGCGTTTGCTACTTTTAGAGTATAAATTCCTTTTAACATTTTATCAACAAATAAAATCTTATATGAGTACAAATATTTAAATGTTTAATCATAGAAGAAGTGATTGCTTTGTATCATTGCATAATTAAAATTAATTTCATTATGCTTAATTAATTAGGGTATGTACTAAAAAAAATAATTTGTTTGATACTGATATAAACTAATTTTTTAAAGTAAAAAAACTTAAGGATTTAATTCTGGGGAGTTATGAAAACAACATTTTTGTATCTACTTCTGTATCTTATCAACGCTGTACTTTTTTTTAACTCAAATCAAATTTCATTCCCTATGAAATTTTTTTTTAATCAAATCGCTATGATTTTTTTTTTACTCAAATCAAAGTTCATTCTTATGAATTTTTAATAAAATGAAAGTTGAGATCTCATTTATTAATTTTAATAAATCATTTTGAAAATTAATTAATTTGAAAAATTAATTTTACTACATTAATTTTAATTGAATTGAAGAATAACACAAAAATTTGATTTAATTTCTGTTGGAAAATCTTAACGATTTTTATACATCTTTAAATACTTTGGATTTATTTTATTTATATTTACACAGAAATAAAGCTTTTGTAGATAAATGAATATCATCTAACCATTTGAAAGTGTAAGGCGAAAATGCTTTATTTCGGACAGCATATTAAAATTATTTTTAAGCATTTACACGAATGTCCTATTTCGAGAAATACATTCATTCATCATAGTAGTAATTTGCTACTTAAACAAATAAAATAGTGAAATTAATGCATTCCTCATTCTTCTAACAGTATCGACTTACGAATAAAATCAAATTAACATTCCTTGGAAATAGCATTGATTTTAAGTATGTATTTATGGGCAATGTGCTGTGACAATACGTTTGTATGTGGCTACCATGCACATGCATTAAACTAAATGGAACAGAGAGAGTATGATTATGTGGCTTTGAGCCAAGTATATATTTGAAGTGTCTATGTCACCGTGCTTGAAAGCATTGTCCAAACATGGGTAAATTGCATTTGCCATCAAAGGCCTTTGACTATATATTATATACTGTTTGATAATTAAACCGACGTACACATAGTGGCCAATATTTACTAGTACTGCATTAATTAATAATTTTAATTATATTCATTATAAAATATGGTTTTTTTTATTTCGGAGAAAAATTAATTTATTTATTCAAATTAATTCAAATTTATTTTATTTGATTTATTTTTATGAATTAACATTATAATCTTTTTTTCTACAATATAAAATTTCAAAGAATCGTACATCAAGTAATGCTTCATTTTATATTCAATTTTTTTCTGTAAGTTTAAAATTGATTTAAATATCTCAATACACACTAATTAGGACTAAATACCATTTTTATTTTATTTTATTGATGCCAATTAAATCTCAGAAATAATTATTATCATCTTTTATATTTTAACAAACAACATCAAAAGTCCTTTGACTGTATGTTATATACTGTTTGATAATTAAACCGACTTACTTATAGTAGTCAATATTTTAGTAGTATATTATTTAATAATTTTAATTATATTCATTATGAAATATATTTTTTATTATTTCGGAAGAAAATTAATTAATTTATTTAAATTAATTAAAATTTGTGTCTATTTGATTTATTTTTAATTTACAGTATAATAATTCTTCCTACATTACAAAATTTCAAAGTAATCGTACTTCAGGTAATGATTTAATTTACATTCAAATTTTTTCCGTTAGTTTTACCATTCATTTAAATATCTCAATAAAGACTAATTTTGTGATTAGGATTAAATACCATTGCTATTTTATTGATGACAAATATATGTCAGAATTAATTATAATTACCCTCTATATTTTAACAATGTATTATACGTTTTTACAAATCCTATGAAATGATTTAAAATTTGAAAACAAAAAATGTATTAAATGCAGTAAAAGACTATTAAATGTATTAAATGTAGTAAGTTAAAAAGAAAAAATATAAATGTTCTAAAATTTTTTAACCTACATACAAATTTAAAAATTGTTACTGGAAAGTTGTTGAAAGGTATTGTCATTAACTTAATTATTCAATTGTAAATAATCACAACAGAACCAAAACGTCGTCCAAAATTTATCAACTTAATGCTTCTATTTCTCCTTCAAAAACAAAAAATAATCATAATTCATGGTTCAGAAATTTAAAAACCAAATCCAATTAAATAAAATCGACAATCACTCTATAGAAATTAAAAACTATTACATTGAATCCTATAAAATTACTGCAATGAACTAAAAATTTCTTTAATTTCTGATAATGTAAAAGTCATCAGAAATACTAGTATTAAGAGTATAAGTGATGTTAATATTGGAGAAGTGTGATGAAATAATTAAGACATTAGACAAAAACACAGCTTGAAGCTTTGCTTTTACTCTGCAATGTTCTTAAGCTTGAATACTTTTGAATTTTGCTTGAAGAGTTTTGATTTGTACTTAAAAAATTTGGATTTTTACCTGAACACAGGGGTCTCCAAACTTTCCACCCTTAGGGCCATACTGTTTACTCCAGTAAGTACCAGGGCCAAAACCGTTTTCATTTTTCTGCCATTGTCTATCATTTCTAGACTAGTCGCCGATTACGCGCTCTGAGCGAGCATACGCTTGCTAAATTCGCTGGTTCAATTACTACAATTATATTGTGTATATCGATACGACCGTGACACTTGATGACATCTAGTGGTTAAAAGCGGAAATAGGTAGGTATAACTACCGAGGGTAACCGCGGGATGTTCACTAATTTATAATGTTGGTGGGATTCATTTCAATTATTGGTTAGTTGTTATGCTCAAGTTAAATTTTCTGCATATTATGTTTGTCATTAAGCTTTACCTAGCAAGTCAATAAAACCGAGTTATTATGATTCTGTGTTTTTTATCCAATTTATTACAGCAACAATAAGCTATTCGCTGTCGCGGGCCGGATGGATGACACTGGTGGGCCGGATTTGGCCCGCGGGCTGTAGTTTGGAGACCACTGCCTGAACATATTGGATTGATGTTTAAAGACTTTCGATTTATATTTGAAGATTTTTATTTTCCTTGGTGTTCTTTTAAGAAATTCAGGGAGGAATAAAATACTTATCTTTATGTCTATCCATCTATCTATGTTATGTTAGTTATGTATGCAATTTCCATGGATGAACAAATCTGTATAGCTATATATACAGTTTCTATTGAGGAACAAATCTATATAGCTACATATGCATTTTCAAAGGATGAACAAATCTATATAATTACATATACAATTTTCATGGATGAATAAATATATATAGTAACATATACAGTTTCTATGGATGAATAAATATATATATAATTATACATACAGTTTTCATGGATGAAGAAATCTATATAGTTATATTTACAGTTTCCATGTATGAAGAAATTTCAAGCTAGTTAACCACATAATAAAAGCGACATGGCAAATTTCCATCCAGATAAAAGTAATAAAAACTCCCTAAGCAGCGATATTTTAAACAAATTAATGTCCCATGCTCTTACATTTAAATAATCCCTTAACCTTTTTTAATAGTCCCAGTATTAATATAAAAATAAAGAATTAAATATTTATAAATTGCTACACGACATTTAAAATAATTAACCCTATTCTCTACTTGAAAAAAATTTCCCATCCAAAATCACATATATATCTATAATTAAAAGTACAATTCCGGATAAATAATGAACCTATTAGATAGTAATAATGGGTTTTGCATATCCCTTTAACTCCCATCATTCGTTATGTTTTTAATCATTCATCATTTTACCATTTCAAGATCTTCATTTTTTCCTCGCTACACTCATACAATTAATTTATGACTTTTGCGGATCCATTAACTGGAGAACAAAACTCATTTATTTTAATTCTGAATTGCATTGAGGTGTCTTGAAAAGACTTTTATCTCAACGCAGAAAACGCAGTGAACACAAAATTCTCCTTTTCTTGTGAAAAAGTCTGCCGCCATTGGGACCGATAAACGCAGTGATATAAATTACAATTGCAATAGTAAAGTTTTTCAATGACTCTTTTTCACTGAACGTTACATTTTTATTTCAGTGATAGTTATTCAACGACAGAGAATTGAAAATTAGGCTCTGAAAGAACTATTGTTGTTTAAACCTTAATAAATCTGTGTTTTCGATTTTTCTTTCGTGTTTAAATCGGATGGAGAGCTTCCGTACTATCTTTAATAAATACGGTAAAATTATTTGCTTAATATTATATATGAGTTTTAATAGAGCTTTGTAGTGACTTATACGTTAAAAAAAATAATAAACCATATTTATTTTGTGTGTTTAAAGTCAAATAATTGTGGTTTGATGTCGGAGTGACTAGCACTCTGGCTCTTGGAACCACAGTTTCGACACCCAGAGGTGTCATGGAGGTTTGTAGTGGTTCGGAATCCATTTTAAACCGTAGGTCCCAGTCTAATTTGACTATAGAACATTGGGCGTAGGGTTGACAGCCCTGCTCAGTAAAAAAGAAAACATCTCCTGCCTCGAACTTTGCCAACGTATCAGTCGGCCTTGTCCCATCATGTGATGTTGCGCCAACGAAGAAGAATGCCAAATAACTACTTTAGTATCTTAAAAGGAGACAAAAACAACAAAAAGTGTTAATTTCATCTGATTTCCCATGCATTTCAAAAAGGATAATTATTCTAACTATTAATTAAATTTTTTAATTTTTATTCTAACAAAGATAGTTTATGATTCGTTTGCTGACTACTGAAATATTTATAACACACCTCTCAAAAATTTTCCAAAAGAGACAAATTTTAATTTTTATTATATCATTAAAAGAGGCCTGATGGCTCAGTGACTAGCACTTGGTGCCACAGGTTTCGGGTTCGAGTCGTGGGTTGCCATGAATATTTCTAGGTCTAATGACTGATGGGCGTAGGGCTGACAAACCTAAATAATAAAAAGAAACCATCTCCTGTCTCGAAATCTACCAGTAGACAGACGGCCTTGGCCCAACATGGGCTGTAGTACCTAGGAGATAGGAGTTAGTTTTATGTCATTTAAATCCTCATGTGGGCCTGGGTTAGAATAGCCCCATTATAGCTCATGCATGTCGTAAAAGTTGACTAACATGTGTAGCAGTGTCATGGGGGTATAACCGAGTGGAATAAAAGTCAGACTTCTCCCTATGACTGTCCATGTTTTTGCGCCGCAAGGTCAAGGACAAAAAGGAGCTGCAATTTTTATCCTTCATCATCATTCGTCGATTTAAGACGGCCCATGGACTTTGTTCAGATGTTGCTGTCGACCAAGTGGAATAAAAGAAATTAACATATCATTAAAAAGCTGCACTACCAATTGATTATATGTCATTGTGCTTAAAAATCGACCTAGAAAGTGCGAAAATTGCGATTTATGTTTATTTTTATTTTTTATTTCTAATATTATAAATGTTTTCCATTGGATAAATAGTTTTGTATGTTTACATTTAATATCTTTTTATGGAAAGTCTTGTTAAAATATATTCTTTGCTCTTGTCTGATTTTTTTTATATGCAAATATATCTGGAGGAATATTCATGTCAGTTGCAGTCTGAAAAAAAAATATTCAATCATATTCTACAAGAAGGAAAAATTCGTTCGCAATTGATGCAGAATATTCTACCTCAAAAAGGAAACTGAATCAGAATTCTCCCTGGAATGATTTGCTTTCGGGAAGCGAGAATTGGCAAACATAAGTTAGGAAAACGGGAACACGAAGCGAAACAACTTAAAAAAACCTAAAAAATATCGAATGAGAAAGTTTATGAACCTCTATCGTCGGTGAAAAAGAAGAAATTGGACAATTTTTATAAATGCGAACATAGTTTATTGAGAATATGTTAATACATAAACTCAGCATTCATTAAGTGTTCCAGATGTCATGAAACAGCGATTCTTGTGTTATTATTATGGATAAAAATTCAAAATCTGACAAGATAATTGCAATATATTTTTTTCTGAAACATCAAATAAAATGTACTTTTTTTTTTTTTGAGTTATTCAATTATTGCAACATCCGATGACATTAAAATGGCAATATATTAGAAAGTACTCAAGTACTTATTATCCACTCCACACTAAATGACTCTTACAATATATATATATATATATACTAGTTGACCCGGCAAACGTTGTTTTGCCATATACATTATTTCTATAAAATATTTTTTTAGTTAAATAAAAAAAAAATAACTTACTATAAGTGTATGGAAATGTGGTTATGATTGGAAGAGGAATGGAACGTTGCAGACAATGACGGCCTATAAAATGTTAATACACTAACCATTTATTTATTTCATCCTTTATACTTTATTAAATTAACAAATATATTTTAAATTACATTATATAATAGCTGTATATACATCAAAAATAGTTATTTACATATTTACTATTAATTATGGCAATTAAAAAATAACAAAAATCAGTCTCTAAGTGCAATGGAGTGTACAATATTTTTGGTTAGTCCCTCTTTAGCCAACACAAACAAACTGGAGGGTTTACCCACACGCGAACAGGCCACGTATAGTTGTCCGTGGGAAAACATGGTGTACCCAAATCTAAGCCACACACGGACATCGTTTGGCCTTGCGACTTTATTGATTGTTATTGCGAATGCCAATCTAATTGGAAATTGAATACGTTTGAATTCAATTGGCACATCTGTGGGAATAATAGGGATTCGTGGCAGCAATATATTTTCGCCTCGGTACTTGTCATTCAAAATGCTGGCTTCGATAACGTTTTTCATTAATTTTTTAATGACTAATCGTGTTCCATTGCACAGCCGTGGTGGGTTCAAATTACGAATCAAAATAACCGGAGATCCAACCTTTAATTGTAAATGATGCGGTGGCATGCCTGGCAAATCCAATGAATTCAAAAACTCAATTGGATAATTTACAGCTTCATTGGCATCGCAAACTTATCGATAGATTTGTATGACACCAAGTCACTGTTGTCAACAGCTGTTGTATCTTGGAATTTAAACCATTGACGTCCACATTTTTTGCTGAAAAATTGCTCTTTCTGCCAACCAATCAAGATTTTTGAATTGTGTGCATACATCGGGAAATATGTGGTCGATGAGATTATTTTGCTAGCCGATGCAGAAATCTGTCGGAAATTTTATGCATCCAGTATTTTCGTGTACAGCAATTTTCCATCGCCATTATCTAACAGTTGTTTTGAGAATGTTTCAGCGGATGAATCTTAAAAGCATTTGATCGCGCATGTTTACTTTTAGTTGTAATTTTTCAACATTACGCCACAGTGACGATGATTTTAATCAAGCGTTGATCTCATCAGCGTACGTTGAACGTGGAATGACGGAAGTGTTTGCCGGAAATCATCTGAAAGGAGTAACAAAGTGCCGTCAAATAGTTTGTCGTTATAAGTTTATGCTTTCGATAATCTTATGCCTTCAATTGCAAATAACACTTACTTTACTGGAATCCCAGATTCGTCACAATAAAGTAAATTACAACACAATTACACCTGTAAGTTAAAACGCAATAACTTATTTTTCTTAGAACAATAATAAAGTTGCCAATTTTGCTTAACTAAACATTAAAACACGCTACACGTGTAAATATAATTTAATGCTATACGTGCAAAGAGTATAACTTAACAAAACATTAACTTAAGACAACTTAAGACATTAACACGCGCTACACGTGCAAATATAACAGTATTCGTTCTCTTATTATTTGACTTACCTTTAACAATGATAAAACACGTATATTTATTTAACACGTAAATATTTCTCTTTTTAAATGAAAACTATTCCACAAAAATGTTGCGTATAATATATACAGGTATAGCAACGGCCGTTGTTGGCGCGAGTTTCACAACACGCGTTGATTTATATCAGATAACTTAATTAAATAAAAGTAAAAAAAATGAAGCCGATTAAAGAGTTTAATTTTTGTTTAAGCACACGTGCTGTAATGTCATGACTAAGAAATTTAAAAAAAAAAAACACTACATTGTTTTGCGAAAGAAATTTTAAAAATATTTAGGGGTATAAAAAATAGATTACGACCGATTGGCAGACCTACCAAATATGCACAAAACTTTTCATAAGAATCGGTCAAGCCGTTTCGGAGGAGTTTGGCAACAAACACTGTGACACGAGAATTTTATATATTAGATATATACTAGCACATCATATAACCCGGCAGTCAGTGAAAATTGAAACTTATTAGCTCTTGTGTATCAAATAAGTAAATTTGTTGACATCGTCAATAATAAACGACCAGAAAACTTTTCCAATATAAAACCCCATTAAAAATATTTAATCACAAGTTCAAAACATTTAAACATATATCACTGAACATCAAATATATCAAAAGAAAATAGAAACAATAGACGCAAGCGATAATAAAACCTCAAGAAAACTATCAAAATAATGTGTGATGCTAAAAGAGCTGTGATGTTATTTTGAATTGTAATTCTTTAACAAACAATTGTTGGTGCCAACTAGTGAAAGTGAAATAAAAGGTTTTTTTTTTAATTAAATTTATTTATAAGAATCTTTAGGGATTTACCAATATTTATCAGATAAAGTAGTAGGGGTCAATGTATTTCCTTTCAACTTAATTACTGTAGTCTGTGAAAGTATTAAAAAACAATGTAAATTGAAAATTTAGTATTTAGTAAAATTTTATAATTAATATTTTATGATAACAATATATAAGAACGTTAAAATTGAAGTTTTATTAAGAAAGAAATAATTATAATTGTTATCGTAATGTTTTTATTAGGACATTTTAAAGGAATAGAAAATAAATTAAAATATGATCTCTTACAGTTCAATTTGCTTGAAATTGTTAAAAAGAAACTATAGTTTTTATATACGACCTCCCACCTCTAAATAGATTCGATACAGGGAAGCAGAGTAAAATGTTCTCCCCCACCCCTTGATTTATGACCTCTTGAAACCTAAGACTCCTTATTGACATGGAGGGATAGGGAAACTTGACTGTCCTATTCCAGATTCATCCACTGTTAACCAAAACAACTTATCTCAAGTTTCTCGGCAACAAAAGGTCTCCAAATTTCTTTGTTTCCTAAATTGAGATATCGTAAAATATGAATGCATTTTTTTTCTTCTTCTATTTAAGCAAAATTTGTAATGGTTGCAATTCATAGATTAGTATATTTTGTTTTTTTATTTATATTACAACTAACTGTCTATAAACAGTACAACAGCAAAAAAAAAAAAAAAAAAAAATAAAAATCAAAAAAAAAAAAAAAAAAAAAAAAAACCCATCAACCAACAATGAAAAGTCGCCAATTTGGCGTAAAACTAATTAAACACATTTTTTAACAAATATTGGTCATATTTCGATTTTTTTTTTTTTTTTCTGTTCATTTTGACTTTGTAACTGAAATATCCTTGCTAATTTTTGTGAAATTTGACTGTAAATTGAGGTCTTACATAGGTGAACACACACAATCTTTGATGTACAGAAAGAAACATAAAGTTAATTTGCCTATGTTAGGACCAACAACATTCAGAATGTTAGAAGGCGACATTAACTATGCCAAGCCAAGGCACATATATGCCATGAAATAGCTTGAAAATCTGTTCTTTAATGATGTCAAGAACTTTTAATTTTCTTGAAAATTATTAATTGTATTCTACTACTCTGGCTAACCGTAGTTATGACTTACTGTATATAAATTTCAGCCAAAATGGTGAAAAATTTAGGATTTCTTCTTGTAAATAAAAACAATTAATTAAAATCACATTTACTAGCTTTTTTTTTATTCTTAATTTAATTAATGAAATAATTTTATAATTATTTTCATAAACAAAAACAATAATTTTTAAAGGATAATAATTAAAATTATATCAATAATAATCAATTTTAATAATCCTCATTTTAATGGAAACATTTAAAGCTTTATTCTTTACTCACTAATGAAAATTATATTATCATAAAAATGTGAATTTCTTAATATTAACAACTTTCAAAAAATCTTCAAAAACTAATATAAGAATACGGATATTTGCATAGATAGTATCTTTTTTTCTATTATTTTATAAATCTTTTATGCTTTGGAGATAACAGCAAAATTAATTATACTTCTAATTTATTTATAAGTATATACTAATTTATATATATATATATATATATTTGTTCTGTTTTTATATAAAAAAAGTATGTTTTTCCTTTAAATAAATATACCAAAAATTTTAACAAAATGCAAACAGTAAATTCTGTAAACATGTTTTGAAAACATACCTTCTTTTGTAGTACAAAAAGAATTTATTTTTATAACATATCATACAATATATGTTTAACATTTTTATGACATAAAATAAATAATATTATAATCTTAAACATAACTAAACGAAGAAAACAACAAATAAATGCCTTTCATCGGAACTTAAATCATTTTTTTTTTTTCGTTTGATATATTAAGAAGCTTAGAACAAAACATTCTTTCTGTGGAAAATTCTCCATATTAAGATCAATGCCTTCTAATTTGGCAAATATTTTTATTTGCAAATCTAGAAAACACACCCTAATTATGTTAGTTAGAGCTTTAAATGCAAGATATTTTTATTACAAGCTCGTTTACTTTGATTGTGTATGTAATTTTTTTTTGCGGAAATACGATTCGTTCAAGTAATTAATTTAATTAGTCATTATCGTGTGCTCTTTGATATTTATTGCCGATGTTTATATATATCAAATAAAGTTGTAGTTTTTTATTTTTGGTTCATTAAGAATTAATGATACTTGTGAGGAATTTAAGTGAGTCTATTAATAAATGGCGCAGTTGGAAAAAAATAATAAAAGCGGTACTGATTCTGATTAAATTAAAAATTGAAACTTTTGACATTTTTCAACATTGAATGTGTTGCATTGTAAAGCATAAAACATGTTAATGTTACATAAAAAGTCCATCTTAATTATTTATTTCATATTTTGTTATAACATGATTAACAAAATGAATTGACATTGAATAACATGTGTTATTACATGACATGTTTAATTGAGATCATATATCATTATCATTAAGATCTTTATACTATATTATATTATTTCGTTATCATTCAGATCAATATATTATTTCATTATCATTAAGATTATTATATTTAAAACATTATATAAGTCAGTTTGTTTCTACATAGATATCTATAATTTTTTTTTGTATTGTAATCAATTAAAGCATTTCGTAAAAAGCCTAATATATTCGTTATTGTGTAGTATATCATTGATTGTGTTATTACTAATGTAAAGTCCAACGCTTTATTTGCAAACAATTATACCCTCTATATGCATCTATACTTCTTTGAAAACGTTCATATGATCAGATCAGTAATATTCAAGATCAGTACTATTCTGCCTCAAGACCTTTTAAAAGACCATTTTATTTCAGACATTATATACTTTTATTTATTTCGAAATTGAGAATCTATGGTTTATTATTTTTTTTTTTTCTCGTTTGTATTGAAATCGAGTAAAGTATTTCGGAAAATTTTAACCATTCATTATGGTATTGTATAAATGTAAAACCCAACTTTTAATCTGAAAACATTTATACCCTCCATAAACATCTATATCACTTTGAAAATATCTATATTAACCCAAATAAGGAATAGAATATGGAAAAGTGTAGTACTCTATTTCTGAACACCTTATAAGCCTCCACATTACTTTGAGAGCATCTAGATTAAACTCAAATAAATAAAGCCAATTATCAAAATGTACCAATTTGAAATCTGATTTGTCCAAGAAGGTAGAAGAAAGTTTTTATTAACTGAAATACGTGGAAACATTTTGATAACACTCTTCTGAACAGAAAACTTTAAAACATTTTAAATATAAATATCTTATGATCTTAATCTTTAAATTATTCATATATCTGAAATGTCATATGTTATATTTGCTTCATGAGTTGGCATTTTGCAGATTTCGTTGGAAACGATCCGTCAAATATATCGTGATCCACTTAAAATTATTTTTAGAATTAAAATTCAATAATCAAATAATTCAATCATAAGTCCAAAAAAAATTATTATTGTTTTAATTTTTTGTTCCTAAATTTGTTATTACCTTAAATATAGATTTGATTACCTCTTGCTTTCATTTACGTGTTATACATTCCTTCATTCCATCCTTGATATAAATTAATTTTGTCTATTTAAATTGAATAATTGAAAGAACGTTAAAGTATTGTAATTTAAAAAAATTTCATTACACAAATTAATACTAATAGATAGCGCTGAAAAATAAAGCATGTTAGTGTAACAAATCCTATTAAAAATTCTCCAATTAATTTAAGTTTACGGAAAATAAAATAATTAGATATTACTCTTATATTTATACGTCTACTACTATCTCCTCTATCGTATAATCTTATTACTATTTTGCTTTCATTCTTTTTTTTTTAACTCCATAAATTAATTAGTCAAATTCTCTTAGAACGTCGGATAAGTGCGCTAAAATAAATATGGTTGAACATTTTTAGTCTTCCTCTTTGGATCTGTTCAGGGCGATCCGTTTTATTCCTAATAAATAAATGGCTTTACTTGGAGCAAAGCAAAAAAACAAAGTCTTATCCAATAAAACCAATTTTCAGATTGGAAAAGTTTTTTATTTGTCTTCGTTTTGTTTTAGTCGTGTATTTCGAATTTTTGGAATTAAGAATATCATGTTACGTTTAAAAGATTGGTATTTTGTGCAAGAAAAAGAAATAATGAAAGAAATGAAATAAGAAGTTCATTTTGTTTGATGCGATTTAATAATTTTATTTTAATTTTTATGTTAAAAAGAAATATAATTGATCAAAAGATCCTTACTGAAGAAGTTATCTAATTTTCAGATTGGTAGAATATTTTTGGCTTTTTTTTTGTTTTAGTCATGTTTTTGAATTTGGAATTAAGAATATCATATTATGATTGAAAGATTGGCTATTGTGCAAGAGAAGAAATAATTAAATTTACAAGATTCTACAACAAATAATTATTTTTAAAAAGTTCATTTTGTTGGAAGCAATGTATGATTTTTTTAATTTTAATTTCTATGTTAAAGCAATAAAAAATATAATTGATAAAAATCCTAATTGAAGTGTTATAACAAAGAAATCCTTATTGAAAAAGTTATCCAATTTTCAGATTGGAGGAATTTTTGTTTTTGCCTTCTTTTTGTTTTAGTCGTGTTTTTTGAATTTTTAAATTACGAATATCATATTATGATTGAAAGATAGTAATTTGTGTAAGAAAAAAATAATGAATTTTGCAAGATTATTTTTAAAAAGTTGATTCTGTTGGATGTAATGTAATAATTTTATTTTTATTTTTATGTTAAAACGTTATATAATTGATAAAAATCCTTATCGAAGTATTACAACGATGAAATCCTTATTGAAGAAGTTATCCAATTTTGAGATTGGAAGAATATTTTTATTTGATTTCTTTTTGTTTTAGTCGTAGTTTTTTTTTTTTTTTTTTAAATTCTGGAATTCAGAATTTCATAATATTATTCTTGAAAGGTAATTTGTGCAAAAAAATAAATTATGAAATTTACCGGATTTTATAGCACATAATTATTTTTATAAAGTTCATCTTGTTGGATGTAGTGTAATAATTGTGTTATTTTTATTTTTATGTAATAACAATAAAAATATAATTGATAAAAATCCGTACTTACATGTTAACTTTTCAAAGAAATATTATGGTTCAATATTACGTTCAATTTTCACTGCTAACATTCACAGAAATTTACGAATTTTATAATTTCTACGTTTTACTGAATAATTTCGGAAAAAAATTATATTTGAATCAATTAAATTAAATAAAGATTTAAAGAAATTATATTTATACATTATTGAATAATACAAGCATTTAAAAATCATTACATTTATTATTTTCATTTTATTAAATTATTTAAAATTTATTGTTTTCATTTCATTAAATTATTTAAAATGTATTCTTTGCAGTTCATTATATCATTAAAAATTTATTATTTGTATATGTTCCTGAATATCTCTTTTATTCATTTTAAATTTTTGATACTCAATAAGCATAAATACAATAAGTTTTTACTGTTATTGTGTAAATATAAATACTTTATCAAAGTGTAAAGTTTATTTCCCATTTTTAATTTATTTTAAATATCATTAAATGTGCAATATCCAAAATGAACTAAATATTTTTACTATTTATTTCATTGATTTAATAACATTTGTGTTTGTTTATTTCAGTCGAATACAACGTGACCTGCTCTCCCAAATGGATGATCGTAACCGTGAGTGTCAATTCCTCGTCAGCGCAGGTATATCTGGAGAGATTAAAGACCTATCCTGGTAAGTCACGTGACTGATTCAGTTGATAGCTGGAGCAATTGCATACGCCGATACAGCATGAATGAGAAATGTTTATAATGTAGAGATATATCGTTACATTACAATGCATGTAACACATGGGAGGAAAAGTTCGTAGGCTGACACATAGATGGCGCTACTAGTATTAAATTCATATGATTTTTTGTTAGCCCTAACCTTCAAAAGACACGTGTATAAATTGGACTGCTGTTGCACTATTAGTAAGTGAGTTATAGCATTTTTAAGTTAGTGAAGTAACTTTTGTTAGTTTGAAAAATGGATAAAAAGGAATTTCGTGTGTTAATAAAGCATTGCTTTTTGGCGAAAAAAAAAAAATACTATTGATTCTAAGCAGTGTTTGGAGCTGTTCAATCGTAATAAACCCGAATTTTTACGTCGATATGTGACAATGGATGAAACATGGCTCCATCATTTCACACCGGAGTCCAATCGACAGTCAGCCGAGTGGACTGCACGTGATGAACACTAAAAATGCTATAACTTCACTAAAAACGTTATAACTCCCATACTAATAGTGCAGCAGCTGTCAAATTTATACACGTGTCTTTTGAAGATTAGGCTATCTAAATACATATGTATTTAATACAAGTAGCGCCATCTATGTGTTAGCCTATGAACTTTTCAGCCCACCTGTTACAATCGAATTTTGATAACTCGAATCCGTTCAATCCTATTCAGGCTCAAATTTTCTTTACGAATACTTTTTTTCTGGTGCAAATGCAACATGAATGAGGAGTATGTGCATAATAGAAATATCTTTACATTGTCATGCATATATAAAATAGTTTGGATAACTCGAATCCCACATGATCTAATTAGATTAAAATGCATCTTTTTTTACGAATATTATTTTTTTTTTCTAAATTTTCGCGTAAAAAAAATAAAGTAAACATATTTTCTTTATTCCTAATACGAATGCAGGATTGATAAAGAGTGTTTCCATTATAGATATATCATGATATTACAATGCATTTCCACGTGTACAGGAGAATATCAAATTTCATTAGATCCATTATGATTCAAATGTATTTCTGTTTACGAATACAACATGATCCACAGCTAACATGATATTCCCATTGTAGAAATACTGATACTTAGGGCAGGCCCAATCCAGTCTCGATCATTTGAATCTTACTAAATTTGATAAAGCTCAAATTAATTTTTCTTTACTAATACTTTTTTTCACTTTTTATGTTTACTTTACGAATACAACATGAATGGGGAGTGTGTGCATAATAGATTACATTACAATGCATGTGCAGAAGAGTCTGGATAACTCGAATCCCATTCCATCTAATTAGATCAAAATGCATTTTTCTTTTACGAAAACTTTTCATTTTTTATTTTTCTTTACTTTATTTCTTACAGGAATGCAGGATATAGGATGAGTGTTTACATTTTAGATATATCATTATATTACAATGCATTTGCCAAAAGAATATCAAATTTATTCTATCCGATATAGTTCAAATATATTTTCTTCTTACGAATATTTTCTTTCATTTTTTTCTTTACTTGTTTTCTTACAGAGATACAACATGATCCACAGCATGATCTCACAGTAGAGATACTGTTGTTGTTGTTGTTATCGTGTCCATGGATTTAAAATATAATTATCAAAGTTAGATCAAGTCAAAAGTCTTCACGATAGCGGCCGCTAGCAATGGCACCGCTTCACTATACAGGACGTCTCTTAAGATGGCCCCGATTGGCACCCTACCCAATTGCAAAACATGGGAATGAGTGCTGGGAACTCTAGAATGTACTTAGGTGTTATGAAAGAGTTGAGGCAATTTCTGCAGGGGATGTATACTCTGGTCTTGTCTGAGAGAATCTCCATCCCTCTGTAATGATTAGCTCTGAGTCTGCTAATAACTGATGTCAGCTTCCTAGGGTAGTTGAAGTTCGTGATGAGTGGCTTCTTAAAGTTATGAGGAATGAGTCGGCTTTTGGCAACTGCGTCAGCATCTGCAAGTGTGATGGTAGTCCTGGGTTGATCATTGTCCCTGGCTTCTTTGGCTAAAGAGTCAGCGCATTCGTTGCCCTCGACACAGCATGATCTCATTGTAGAGATACTGATACATTATAATGCATGTACAGTACAGTCTCGGTAATTTGAATCTTATTCAATCTGATAAAATTAAAATCCATTTTTCTTTACGAATTCTTTTTTTTTTTTTTAACTTTTTTTTTACTTTTTTTTACACGAATACTGCTCGAATTACCAGTGTTTGCATTCTAGATGTATTATTACAGTATAATGCATGCTCACTATAATCTGCATAACTGAATCCCGTTTAAACAAATAAAGCTCAAATGCATTTTTTATTTACGAACATGTTTTTACTTGTTCTTTACTTTATTTACACGAATACAACATGAAAGGGAGTATTTGAATTGTATGTATATCGATACTTTACGATGCATGTATAGTAGAGTCTCAATAGCTCTAATCCTGCACTGAAAGACAGATAGTAAATTGGATATAATATTGCATTCATCTTGATAGTAAGAACTAAAACAAGATTAATCAGTATTTAACTAACAGCAAATTAGATCATTCATATAAAAGGATCATTGTTAGTAAAATGAAATATCCTTATGTTATCTCCTTATGCATCACTCTAATTAGTTTCTCTTTTCTCTTTATTCTGCTCTTTAGTTTCACTCTATTTAGTTTATTTCATCAAATAAGACTATTTTGATGTTCTATTCTTTTATAATATAAATAATAATTATCTCAAAATTTTAATGGTGCACTGTCAAATGTGCTTAACATGCGATTTTAACAACAGAAGAAAATTTATGCTACAGATTTGATATATGCTTTACATTTCATAAAAACTCATGAATTTGCTTAATCAAAACTGTTAAATTTATTTGTTAAAAGAAAACAATTCTATGAATGATATAAGACAACTCGCTTTGTCGCTCTACGGTCATTTTGTACACTTTAGGATAATTAGACCGGGACTTAAAGTTTAAAGTTTATTTTGAACAACTCAAAACATCCATGCTACTGCCAGGATTCGAACCTGAAGCCTCTGGTACCCAAGGCCAGAGCGCTAGCCAATTAGCCATCATCATCATCAGTGGCGTAACAGCTCCATGGCCGGTGGACCAAGGCCGTCTGAATAAAGGCAGATTTCGAAGCACGAGAGCGGCCTGGTGGCCAATTGGCTAGTGCTCTGGCCTTGGATACCACAGGCTTCAGGTTCGAATCCTGGCGGTAGCATCTATGTTTGAGAGTGGTTCGGAATCTGTGTTAAATTGTAGATCCAGATCTAATTTACCTAGAGTATGTAAAAAATGACCGTAGAGCGGGAAAACCAAATCGAAACACGAGACGTTTTATTTTTACAAGGTAGGTTTGTTAGCCTTACGCCCAACGGTCGTATTAGACCGAAACCTGGGGCTTAAAGTGGAATCTGTATAACTACAGACATCCATTGCATCGCCGAAACTCAAATCTGAAGCCTGTATCACTGAGTGCCAGAGCCGTAATCACACGGCCATACGCCCCTTCAAACAAATAAATTAAAACAAGTAATGTTGTTGTGAAATAATATTGGTTTTAACATAAATATTGGTTTGAAATTAAAATATATTTGTTTACAGTCAATAAAATAGGCAATTTAATTTTTTAAAGTTAATTTAAACATGACATATGACATTACAATGCATGACATGCATTAAAATAAATAAAATAGTGCTTAAAAGAGCCAACATATTAACACGGAAGTTAGAAAATCAAAATTTGCATTATAGTTTTAAACAGAATGCAAAAAAAGAAAAATTTATTTCGAACCTATTTTTCTACAGGAAGATAATTTCATTTTTATTTTTTTGCAAAATTTTTTTTTTTACAAAATTTCTCTTTCTTCAAAAAAAAAATTTATAATCTTAATAAATTTAATTCAAAACATTCTTTTATTTTTCTAAAATTGGAAGTCTCTCTTGAATGTTTTATTTAAAGTAAGAAACAAAAGTCGACAAGAGAATGAATTTGTTCAATTGAAAAAGAAATAAATGAATAAATCATTCGGGGTTTTTTTTTCCTCTTTTCCTTAATACCGAACATTTAAAAACAACAACAGAAAAAAAGAAAAATGCACAGAGAAAAAGGCAAAGAAAAACGCATAAAATTCTAGAATACCAAAAAACCCTACTTTCTTTTGCAAAAAAAAGAGGCAAAACTGTCAACTTTAAAGAGTAATTTGTTTACCTTTGCAGCTCTGTGAATTTACGACCGACTGGAGGAATTTAAAATCGCGTAACACAGATTTACTACATCGTCGTTTGCCGAGGGTTAAAAGATAACAGCCATCTTGGGAGCTCTGGAGCACAGCGGTAGCGAATCTAAACCACAATTAGATGCTTCATTTTGACCACATTTTCTCATTTTCGAACAGCAACTTGCCGCCTCTCCCCAGCCTGTAATAAAAAAAAAAAAGAAAACATTTGATGTATACTTCCATGGGACTAAGTTTTGGCATATTTAGAAGAGCGAAAGAGATTCTCTTCGAATGCCGACTTGATTTTTGACCCCCAGTAGCACATTCTGCGTTGTTCTTGATATGAATTATTTATTTACTGTCACTTTTAAAATGCTTCAAGTTTTAAACTTTTTTTGCATATATATACACTGAAAATTAAGGGAATATTTCGATGAGGTATTGCAGCGGATTGTTGGTTAATAAGTTTAGTAATTGATTCTAGTTATCACATTTTCTAATTTGCATAAGTTGTAAACTATTTAAAATTTATTATACTTTGCTTATTGATGCTTAGAGTTTAAGAATGGCTTATTAACAGACAAGCAGTATATGAGATCATGTTTCTGTATTTTTTTCATCATTATTTATTTTTTTTATGATCATTTTTCGTTTCTTAATTTTTCATACATAAATGTTGAAATATTTCATGATAATATATAATATTATTTCTTTATATTTTTATATTATACATAGTCAAATATTTCGTTTCATAAATGAGTATTTTTATGGAGTGGGGTTATACTTTATAGCCTGACCTAGTTACTTTTATAGCCTGAAATTTGTAATAAATAAACGCTAAAAAATATGGTTTTTTGTTCTGATGCATGGTGCCATAGTTTTCGAGTTCAAGTCCCGGCTGTGTCATGGATGATTGCAGTGGTTCTAATCCACTTTAAAACCGTAGGTCCCGGTCTACGGCTGTAGAAAGCTGGAGTAGGGCTGACAAGCCTACGCCGTAAAATGAAAACATCTCTTGTCTCGAAATCTGCCAGTAGGTAATCGGCATTGGCCCAACATAGTGGGACTGTTGCGCCAATGGTGATGTTGAAATAAATTAAAACAAATTCTATATTCTGTGTTAACAAAAATATTGGCTTGAAATTAAAATATATTAGTGTACTGTAAAATTATATGCAATTTAATTGTTTCATCTATTATTTTATTTTAATTATCTTAAAAAAAACCCCACAATAAATGATGCTTTGAAATAAATAAAATAGTGGTTAAAAGAACAGATATATAACCTCGAGAGTCAGAAAATCAAAATATGGTTTATAGTTTTAAATAAAAAATTTTCGACTTAATTTCTTCTAATGCAAAGAAATAATTTCATTTTCCTATTTATTATTTTATTTATTTATTTTTCAAAAAATTTCTCTTTCTGCGGAAAAAAAGAAATTTATAATCTCGTAATCAAGAAATTTATTCCGGAAACGTTCTTTATTTTTCTGCAACTTGGAAGTCTCTCTTGACTGTTTTATTTAATGTCAGAAACAAAAGACGACACGAGAATGAATTTGTTCAATTGAAAAAAAAAATAAATGAATAAATCATTCGAGTGTTTTTTTCCTCTCTTCCTTAATACCAAACATTTAAGAACAACAACAGCAACAAAAAAAAGAAAAATACACGGAGGAAAAAAGGCAAAGAAAAACGCATTAAAATTCTAGAATACCCCCAAATCATACTTTCTTCAGGCAAAACTGTCAACTTTAAAGAGTAATTTGTTTACCTTTGCAGCTCTGTGAATTTACGACCGACTGGAAGAATTTAAAATCACGTAACATGGATTTACTACATCGCCTGTTTGCCGAGGGTTAAGACATAACAGCCATCTTGGGATCTCTGGAGCACAGCGGTGGCGAATCTAAACCACAATTAGATGCTTCATTTTGACCACATTTTCTCATTTTCGAACAACAACTTGCCCCCTCTCCCCACCCCCCTGAAAAAAAAGGGAAAAACATTTGATGTATACTTCCATGGGACTACGTTTTGGCATATTTAGAAGAGTGAAGAAAGAGATTATCTTCGAATGCCGACTTGATTTTTGACCCCAGTAGCACATTCTGTATCGTTGTTCTTGATATGAATTATTTATTGACTGTCACTTATAATGTGCTTCACATTTTAAACTTTTGAACATATATATACATAGAAAATTAAAGGAATCATTACAGGGCGATGCAGATTCTCCCAGACAATACCAGGGAATACATCCCCTGCAGAAATTGCCCCAACGCTTTCCCTAACACCTAAGCACATTCTAGAGTACGTAGCACCCATCCCCATGTTTTGCAATTGATAGGTGCCAATCGAGGCCAGCTTAAGAGAAGTTATAGTGAAGCGGCGCCATTTTAGCGGCCTATCGTGAAGACTTTTGACTTGATCTAACTTTGATAATAATATTTTTATCTTTGGACACGATAACAACAACAACAAATTAAAGAAATATTTAGATGAACCTTTGTAATAAAATATTGGTTAGTAAGGTACAGTAATTGATTTTGATTTATCACATATTCTAATTTGATTAAGTAATAAAATGTTTAAAATTCATTGCACTTTCCTTAGTGGTACATATTGTTTCAGAATGTTTTATTAACAGACAAGCAATATATGAGTTAATATTTCTTTATTTTTTATTATTATTTTTTTTTTATTATCTTTTTTTTTTCATTTATTTATTTTTTTTCATATGTTGATATATAAAGGTTCAAATATTTCTTGATATTTTGATTTTATGCGGGGTCTGCTGGCCTAGTGATTAGAGCTCTTGCGCTCGGTGACACATGTTTCGGGTTAGAGCCCCCGTCTGGGCCGTGAATATTGGTTGGTGTTCGGAATCCACTTTAAACCTCAGGTACCGGTCTCATATGACTCTTGGCGGTAGAACTTGCAACCCTATCCCGTTAGAAGAAAACATCTCCTGTCTCGACATCTGCCAGTAGGCAGACGGCCTTGGCCCACCATTGGACCAATGACGATGATGAAATAAATTAAAACAAATTCTGTAATAATTTTTGTGTTAATATAAATAATGGTTTTAAATTAAAGTATATTAGTTTAGAGTAAAAAAAAAAAAATTTAAATTTTTAACCTCTTAATTTATTTTACTTAACATATTGCACTAAACTACATTAAATGTCAGTAGGTAAAATAAATAAAATAGTGCTTAAAAGAGTAAATATATTAACACAGGAGTTAAAAAAATCATTATACACATTATAGATTTAAATAACATGCAAAAAAAATTGTTCAAACTTTTTTTCTAATAGAAGAAAATAATTTATTTTCCTTTTTTTTTTTTTTATTTTATTTATTTTTTATTTTTTTTTTTTTACAAACTTTCTCTTTCTGTGGTAAAAAAAAAGAAATTTATAATCTCGTAATCATGAAATTTATTCCAAAACCTTCGTTTTTTCTTTTAACTTGAAGTCCCTCTTGCCTGTTTTATTTAATATAAAAACAAAAAAGACGACAAGAGAATGAATTTGTTCAATTAAAAAGAAATAAATGAATAAATCATTCTCTTTTTTTCTCTTTCTTCCTTAATACCAAACATTTAAGAGCAACAACAACAACAAAAAGAAAAAAAGAGAAAAATACACGGAGGAAAAGGCAAAGAAAATCGCATAAAATTCTAGAATACCTTCGAATCGTACTTTCTTTTCAAAAAAAAAGAGGCAAAACTGTCAACTTTAAAGAGTAATTTGTTTACCTTTGCAGCTCTGTGAATTTACGACCGACTGGAGGAATTTAAAATCGCGTAACACAGATTTACTACATCGCCGTTTGCCGAGGGTTAAGAGATAACAGCCATCTTGGGAGCTCTGGAGCACAGCGGTGGCGAATCTAAACCACAATTAGATGCTTCATTTTGACCACATTTTCTCATTTTCGAACAGCAATTTGCCCCCACTCCCCCCACCACCCTGTATAAAAAATAGGAAAAACATTTGATGTATACTCCCATGGGACTACGTTTTGGCAGATTTAGAACAGCGAATGAGATTCTCTTCAAATGCCTACTTGATTTTTGACCCCCAGTAGCACATTCTACGGCATTGTGATTCATATTAATTTTTATTAACTGTCACTTGTAACGTGTTGTAACTTGTAAGTGTTGGTTAATAAGCTACAGTAATTGATTTTTAGTTATCCCATATTGTAATTTAAGTAGTAAAAGATTTAAAATATAAGTAGTAAAATATTTAAAATTAATTATACTTTGCTTACTGATACATATTGTTCCAGAATGCCTTATTGACAGAGAAGTAATATATGAGATAAGGGGTTTTTTTATTTTTGCATCATTATTTATTTTTTATTACATTTTTTCATTTATTTAATTTTTCTTAAGTTTATGTTATACGGTCAAAAAAATTAATTACTGCAGTTATGTTTATGTTATATGGGCTCTGATGTGCGAATAAATAGCGCTCGGTGTCAGTGTTTTGGGAACGAGTATCGGCGGCCCCATGGATGTTGTTGTGGTTCGGAATGCACGTTAAACCGTACGTCCCAGTCTAATAGGACTATAGAGCGTTGGACGTAGGTCTAAACAATACTACGATTACAAAGAAAACATCTCCTGTCTCGAAATCTGTTTATAGGCAAACGGCCTTGACGCACCATGGGGCTGTTGTGCCAATGAGGATATTTTATTCTGTAATCAAGGAATTTTAAATGTATTATCTGCTTTATATTTATTTGCTATTATGGTAATTCGCTGCAGAAAAAAAAAATCATGATTGTGTATTATGTAAGGTATAGCTTTATAAAATAATCTTTGCTTGTGTATATATTTAAGGTAACATAACCGTATTATGTTTGCATATTTAAGTAATTTGTATTTCAAAACAATTTATGCTTGTGTATGTATCAAAGGAAATTTTTGTATTATAATGTATATAATTTAAGTGAGTGCATGAGCATATTTCTAGGGCACACTAAATTGGAAACAATTCGTTTTTCTTTTTCATTTAGACTCCAAATTGCACAATCAAAAATTTTTATGTAAACACCATTTTTCTAGTTATACACCTAGCTTATTTATCTCTTATGTAATTTATCCTACCTTTTTTATTACCCTTGTCCATAATTTTGCAGCAACTGCTTCTACCGTCTATTTATTTATTAGCTATTAAGATTTTCTAAATTCTATTATAATTGATTTGATGAATATTCCTCCAGCTCTCTGATTTGTATAATCTCCTATGTAGTGTTTATTGTATTAAAATGTTTAATTTTTTTTCTCTTTCTGTAATATCTTACCTAACGTTTTTATATTTTCGCATTTCATATTTCATCCTACTTCATTTTTTTTTTTTTTCTTTTTAATTTTTGATATTTAGTTCTGTTCTTGCATGAATTTTCCCCATTGTTCAGCTTCTGTACCTCAAAAGGGAATTATGCAAAACTTTTCCGACTCCATCGTGTGTCCATTCATTTCACCCACATCATTCCCAAACTGTATAGGGGCAACTCAGCTCTAGGCACAGTGATGTGGTGTGGTGTAGTAGTAGTAGTATTTGCTATTATAATAATTTATTTAAAATTTATTTGTCAGTCTTAAAAAATCTTCAATAGTACTAGCTTTTGAAATGGTTGTTTTAATTATAATTAATAAATTTTATTTAAAATTAATAGATGTAATATTTTTTTGTTAACTTAAATATTGCTTTGAAATTAAAATATATTAGTTTACAGTAAAATATTATACAATATAATTTTTAAACTATTAATTTAATTTAACCAACACATATCAATAAAACCACGATAAATGAATAGTTGAAATAAATAAAATAGTGCTTAAAAAAGCAAATATATTAACACGGGCGTTAGATACAAAAATATGCATCATAGTTTTAAATAACATGCAAAAGAATATTTTTGTAATGGAAGAAAATGATTTCATTTTCTTTTTATTACTTTATTTATTTATTTATTTTTTTTTTTTTTACAAAATTTCCCTTTCTGTGGAAAAAAAAAGAAATTTATAATCTTGTAATGAAGAAATTTATTCCAAAACGTTCGTTTTTTTTCTAAAACCTCGAAGTCTCTCTTGACTTTAATGTCAGAAACAAAAGACGACACGAGAATGAATTTGTTCAATTGAAAAAGAAATAAATGAATAAATCATTCGAGGTTTTTTCCTCTCTTCCTTAATACCAAACATTTAAAAACAACAACAGCAAAACAAGAAAAAGAGAAAAATACACGGAGGAAAAAATCCAAAAAAATCGTATAAAATTCTAGAATACCTTCAAACCGTACTTCCTTCAGGCCAAAAAAAAAGATGCACAACTGTCAACTTTAAAGAGTAATTTGTTTAACTTTGCAGCTCTGTGAATTTACGACCGACTGGAGGAATTTAAAATCACGCAACATGGATTTACTACATGCCGAGGGTTGAGAGATAACAGACATCTTGGGAGCTCTGGAGCACAGGGTGGCGAATCTAAACCACAATTAGATGCTTCATTTTCACCACATTTTCTCATTTTCGAACATAAACTCGCTCCTCTCCCCCACCCTCTGAAGAAAGAAGGAAAAAACATTTGATGTATACTTCCATGGGACTACGTTTTGACAGATTTAGAACAGCGAAAAAGATTGCCTTCGAATGCCGACTTGATTTTTGACCCCCAGTAGCACATTATGCGTTGTTGAAGATACTTATTTGTTTCAGTGTTCTATATACTTGGTTTTATATATTTTTAAAATAATAAAGTATTATTCCATTAGTTGATTTTAAATATGTTACCAAGTTAGTTTAAATTTATTTGGCAGTCTTAAAAAAGCATTGTATGAAATATTCAATAATATTAGCTGTTATAAACGTTACAAATTATGGTCTAGTGCTCTGGTGTTCGGTGCTACAGGTTTCCTGTTCGGGATCTGGCGTTGATATGAATGTTTGTAGTGATTCGGAATCCACTGTAAACCGTAGGTTGCAGCCTCCTTTGATTGTAGAGCATAGACCGTAGGGCTGACAACCATATCCCGTAAAAAAAAAAATCGAGAAAATTGTAAAATTCTAAAATTTATGAATATACAGTAAAATATTACGTAATATAATTTTTTAACATATATAATTATTTTAGCACATGTCAATAAAACCACAATGACGCGTTGAAATCAATAAAATAGTGTTTAAAAGAGCAAATATACAACAAGGGAGTTATAAATCAAAATATACATTATTGTTTTAATTAACATGCAAATAATTTTTTTTTTCTAACTTATTTTTTGTAATGGAAGAAAATAATGTCATTTTCTTTTTATTACTTTATTCATTTATTTTTTACAAAATTTTCCTTTCCAAGGAAAAAAATATATAATCTCGTAATCAGGAAATTTATTCCAAAACGTTTCTTATTTTTTCTAAAACTTGGAAGTCTCTCTTGACTGTTTTATTTAATGTAGGAAACAAAAGCCGACAAGAAAATGAATTTGTTCAATTGAAAAAGAAAAAAATGAATAAATCATTCGGGGTTTTTTTTTTTCTTTCTCTTCCTTAATACCAAACATTTAAGAACAACAACAGCAAAAAAGAAAAACAGAAAAATACACAGGAAAAGGCAAAGAAAACACATAAAATTCTAGAATACCATCGAATCGCACTTTCTTCTAAAAAAAAAGCGGCAAAACTGTCAACTTTAAAGAGTAATTTGTTTACCTTTGCAGCTATGTGAATTTACGACCGACTGGAGAAATTTAAAATTACGTAACAGGGATTTACTACATCGCCGTTTGCCGTGGGTTAAGAGATAACAGCCACCTTGGGAGCTCTGGAGCACAGCGGTGGCGAATCTAAACCACAATTAGATGCTTCATTTTGACCACATTTTCTCATTTTCGAACAGCATCTTGCCCCCTCACTTCCCCACCCACTAAAAAAAAAAGGGGGAAAGCATTTGATATATACTTCCATGGGACTACGTTTTGACAGATTTAGAACACAAAAGAGATTGGCTTCGAATGCCGTCTTGATTTTTGATCCCCCAGTAGCACATTCTGCTTTGTTCTTGAAATGAATTATTTATTAATTGTCACTTATATAGTACTTCAAGTTTTAAACATTTTTGCATATATATATATATATATATATATATATGTATAGAAAATTAATGATTTTAAAGAGGCATTGTAGTAGAGTTGGTTAATAAGTGCAAGAATTGATTTCTAGTTATCGCATATACCAATTTGCAAAAATTGTAAAGTATTTAAAATTTTAAATTTATCATACTTTCTTTACTGATACATATTGTTCAAAAATCGCTTATTGAGAATCAATTGATATGTGAGATAATATTTCTTTATGATATATAATAATTTTTTACATTTTTATACATAGCAAATATATCATTTCATAAGTAAATATTTTTAAGGAGTAGGTTCATGTTAATTTTTCTAGAATGAAATTTGTAATAAAAAAAAAAAAAACTTTAAAAGCTATTGTCTAGCTCTTTGGCGCTCGGGGCCCCAGGTTTAACGTTCAAGTGCCGGCTGTACCGTAATGGTTCGGAATGTACTTTAGACCGTAGGCCCCAATCGCATTTGACTGTAAATCGTTGGGCGTAGGACTGACAACTTTACCCCGTACATAAGAAAATATTAACTCCCTAGAAATATGCCAGCTAGCAGACTGCATTGACCCATAATGGGACTGTTACGTCAATGATGATAATGAAATAAATTAAAACAAATTCTATAATAATTTTGTATTAACATAAATATTGGTTTGAAATTAAAATATATTAGATGACAGTAATTTTTAATCTATTAATTTATTTTACATAACACACCAATAAAGCTACACTAAATGACGCATTGAAATAAATATAGTGTTTAAAAGAGCAATTATATTAATACGGGAGTTAGAAAATCAAAATATGCATTATAGTTTAGATAACATAAAAAAAAAAAAATTCAAATCTATTTTTTCTAATGGAAGCAAATAATTCCATTTTCCTTTATTTATTTTACAAAATTTTTCCTTTTTAGGGAAAAAAAAAGAAATTTATAATCTCGTAATCATGAAATTTATTCCAGAATGTTAACTATTTTTCTAAAACTTGGAAATCAATCTTGACTGTTATATTTAATGTAAGAATCAAAAGACGACAAGAGAATGAATTTGTTCAATTGAAAAAGAAATAAATGAATAAATCCTTCAGTTTTTTCATCTCTTCCTTAATACCAAACATTTAAGAACAACAACAACAACAGCAAAAAGAAAATACACGGAGGAAAAAGGCAAAGAAAAACGCATAAAATTCTAGAATATCCCCAAACCGTACTTTCTTCGAGAAAAAAAAAAAAAAAAAGAGGCAAAACTGTCAACTTTAAAAAGAAATTTGTTTACCTTTGCAGCTCTGTGAATTTACAACCGACTGGAGGAATTTAAAATCACGTAACATGGATTTACTGCATCGCCGTTTGCCGTGGGTTAAGAGATAACAGCCATCTTGGGATCTCTGGAGCACAGTGGTGGCGAATCTAAACCACAATTAGATGCTTCATTTTGACCACATTTTCTCATTTTCGAACAGCAACTTGCCTTCTCTCCCTGCCCATATACATAAAAAAAGAGGGAAAATCATTTGATGTATACTTCCATGGGACTACGTTTTCACATATTTAGAACAGCGAAAGAGATTGGCTTCGAATGCCGACTTGATTTTTGATCCCCAGTAGTACATTCTGCGTTGTTCTTGATATGAGTTATTTGTTAACTGTCACTCATAAAGTACTTCAATTTGAAACTTTTTGCATATATATATACACAGAAAATTAAAGGATATTTTGACGAGGTTTTGGAGTGAGTGTTGGTTAATAAGCTATAATAATTGATTATTGATAATCGTATATGCGAATTTGCATAAATATTAAAATTTATTACACTTTGCTTACTGATACTTATTGTTTAAGAATGGCTTATTATCAGCAAAGAAATATATCAGATAATATTTCTTTATAAAGGGGCCTGATTGCCGAGTGGCTAACGCTCTGACACTCAATTCCACAGGCTTCGGGTCGAGTCCCTGCGGTACCACGTATGTTCGTAGTGGTTTGGAATGTACTTTAAATCGTAGGTTCCCGTATAAAGGGGGTAGTGTTACTCGCGTCCATAGTTTATCTGCAAGCTACACGTGCCCCCGGTTAGTGATAAATGATTAACAGCGGTGCTGCCTTGCTTATGGCATAAATATTATCTGTCTCTTTATTGCCAGCTGCAGTAGAACAACAACATTGTTAGAAACTATGGTATAGACCTCTCACGCTCAGTGCTACAGGTTGCGTGTTTGAGTTCCTGCTGTGCAATGGATATTTGTATTAGTTCGGAATCCTCTTTAAATCGGTATCCACATAGGTCGGTATCGGTATCGGTATAGATCGGTATCCACATTGTCTAATATGAGTAGCTGATAATCCTGCCCAGTAAAAAGTAAACATCGCATATCTCGAAATCTGCCAGTAGGCAAACGGCCTTGGCCCACAATGGGGCTGTAGTGGCAATGAAGAAGAAGAAAAACTATAGTAAAAAAATCTCATTTTGTTTCGCCAAATTAGCACTTTTAAATCCAACATTATCATGTTAATACTCTTCCCAACAACATCTTTAAAATAAACTTCACTTTTCCATTTGATATTTACTATTATTTTAGGAAATCAATCATAAGTGTAATCTTAATAATAAGACAAATTTACTGTATACCTTTAATAATGTAACTCTAATAATGTGTAAGTGTAGTTTCTAAGTGGGATGGTTTATTGTATGCAAATGTAAATGTATATATATTTGTTCTAATGCAGCTGGCAAACACTTAGGCAGCATGGTCTTGGATGCCTTAAGGCAAGCGCTGCACAGACGTTACTCACTTTGCAATACCCAGGGGGCGCGAGTAACTAGAAGATAAGCCACTGACGCGGAGTCACAATGCCCCCGCAACGCTCTGCGATCCTATTAGGACCGGGACCTACGGTTTAAAATGGATTCTGAACCGCTAAAAACATCCATGGTACCGACGGGACTCGAACCCGAAACCTGTGGTACCGAGCGGCAGAGCGCCAGCCACTCGGCTATTCAGGCCCCTATCTATATATATATGTATATTGAAGATAGCATTTTTGCCTGCTTAAAAAATGCATTTAACCTCATTCATCCCGGCTAAAAGTTATGGGCCCCAATGACAGCACCCCACTCACCGTGGATCCAGCTGTTACACTTATTTCATTATCTACTTGCAAGTATCGATCGCCATCCGAAAGGCATCTTCAAGAAGATATTGGAATCCGATACAGAACCCCGCTCTGACCACTTATTGCTACTCAGATTGGAGACCGGGCTTAAAACTGGATGCTGCTCCCCGCTCGCAAAAATCCGCCGCAGTGGAGAATAATTTATGAAAGGGATTGTTATTTTATCGCGAGGCTGCTTGTAGTTGTTGTGATAGCACTTGGGGGTTAAACAGTGTTCCGTCCTGCTGATCATTTAATACGCAGTCCCAATTGGATGTTGAAAAGTTTGGCATTGTTTTCGAATGTGGTACATGCTTTTGTTTAGTTGGCATAGGAAATTAATTTGCTGTTTCAATGCGTAGTAAAAAATAACTATATATTTTTAAATTGTAAGAGCAATATACTGGATATTTATATTTCATTAAATATGATTTAAATTTTAAAATTAAAATGGAATAAATACCTTTTAAACATGGAACTTGCTGTTTAATAAGTTATGTAATTTTATTGCTACCTTCCAATAAATTGGATAATATTTTATTATGATTTTATCATAGAAACGTAGCGAATTGATTAGGATTGGACATTGATATAATTATAATAGAAGATTGTACAGCTCGCGATCCTAAAAATATTTTATAAAATTTGTCAAGGTTGTGTGAGATAAACTCGGTGCACACATATAAAAATAGATCCTTACCTGTTAAATCCATTTCCTTCGCAATTTATTTATATATTACTTCTTCTTCTATGGCGCAATAGCTCCGCGGTGGGCCAAGGCAGTCCGGCTACTGACAGATTTCAAAAAAAGGAAATGTTTTCTTTTTAATGGTTAGGGTTGTCAGCACCAACAGTCATATTAGACCGGACCTACCGCTTAAAGTGGAATCCAAACCACTATAAACATCCAGGCCACCATCGGGACTCATATGCGAACCCTGTGACACGAGGGCTAGGTCACTAGTCTCTTGGCCATTAGGTCCACAAAAGCATAGATTTGACAGAATAACTTTCTGTTTGAGTCTGTAATATATAGGATTGAAGAAAAACAGTTTGGCAGTGTAACCTGCTGAATATAACTATTCATTTCATATTAATATAGTCATTATAAAAGTGATTGGTTGAACGATTACAAATAATAATTTGTATAATTGTAGTGTTTGAGTGGGAGGAATTTTTGTATATATATATATAGAGAGAGAGATGGATAAATAGATAGATATATTGAAAAGAGCATTACCTGCTTCAAAATGCATTTAACCTTATTCCTCCCAGCCAAAAGTTATGGCCCCCAATGACAGAACGTGGGCACCCCCTCACCGTGGTTCCAGCTGTTACGCTTATTTCATTATCTACTTGCAAGTATCGATCTCCATCCGAAAGGCATCTTCAAGAAGATATTGGAATCCGATACAGAATCCCGCTCTGACCACTTATTGCTACTTAGATTGGAGACCGGGCTTAAAACTGCTCGCAAAAATCCGCCGCAGTGGAGAATAATTTATGAACGGGATTGTTATTTTATCGCGAGGCTGGCTGTAGTTGTCGTGATAGCACTTGGGGTTAAACAATGTTCCGTCCTGCTGATCATTTAATGCGCCGTCCCAATTTGGATGTTGAAAAGTTTGCCATCGTTTTCAAATGTGGAACATACTTGTTATTAAATAAATTGAAATTTTACTGCTGCCTTCAAAATGGTTGGAAAATATTTTATTTTATTATTGATTTTATCATAGAAATGTGCCGAATTTATTAGTATTCGTCACATTGACATTTTTTTTTCTTTCTAATGCAGCTGGCAAACACAGACAGCTTGGTCTTTGGATGCCTTAAGGCAAGTGCTGCACAGACGTACTCACTTTGCGTTACCCAGGGGCGCGTGTAACTTGAAGATAAGCCACGGACGCGGAGTAGCCGTCACATTGACATAACTGTATTAGAAGATCGTACAGCTTGCTATCCTGAAGAATATTTTCTCCAAGTTGTCATGTCGAAGACTGTGTGAAATAAATTCGCTTTATTTTTTTTAATAATCCTTATAATATTAAATACATTAAATATTTTTATTCGTAATTTATTCATATTTAAAGCGTTCATATGTACTATATGTATATATAGATATACACTGAAGTGACAAAAGTCATGGGATACCTCTTAATATCGTGTCGGCCCTCCTTTCGCCCGGCGAAGTGCAGCAACTCGACTTGGCATGGACTCAACAAGTCGTTGGAAGTCTTCTGCAGGAATATTGAGCCATGCTGTCTCGATAGACGTCCATAATTGGGAAAGCGTTGATGGTGCAGGATTTTGGGCACGAACAGACCTCTCGATGATGTCCCATAAATGCTCGATGGGATTCATGTCGGGCGATTTGGTGGCCAGATCATTCGTTGGAATTGTCCAGAATGTTCTTAAAACCAATCGCGAACAGTTGTGGCCCGGTGACATGGCGCATTGTCATCCATAAAAATCCCATCGTTGTTTGGGTACATGAAGTCCCTGAATGGCTGCAAGTGATCTCCAAGTAGCTGAACATAAGCATTTCCAGTCAATGTTCGGTCCAGTCACACCAGAGGACCAAGTCCATGCCATGAAAAAACAGCCCACACCATTACGGAGCCACCACCAGCTTGAACAGTGCCTTGCTGACAGTTTGGGTCCATGGCTTCGTGGGGTCTGCACCACACTCGAACCCTACCATCAGCTCTTACCAACTGAAATCGTGACTCATCGGACCAGGCCACGGTTTTCCATTCATCTAGGGACCAACCGATATGCTCACGTGCCCACGAGTCGCTGCAAGCGATGTCGTTCTGTCAGTAAAGGCACTCGAGTCGGTCTTCTGCTGGAATAGCCCAAGAAAGCCAAATTTCTCCGCAAAGTTCTAACAGACAAGTCCCTTGTACGTCCACATTGATTTCTGCGGTTATTTGACGCAGTGTTGCTTGTTTGTTAGAATTTACGACTCTTTGCAGACGTCGCCGGTCTCGGTCGTTAAGTGCAGGTGATCGACCACTGCGTTGTCCATGGTGGGATGTTATGCCTGAAATTTCATACTCTCGGCACATTCTTGACACAGTGGATCTGGAAATGTTGAATTCCCTAACGATTTCCGAAATGGCATGACCCATGCGTCTAGCTCCAAATAACATTCCGCTTTCAAAGTCTGTTAATTCCCGTCGTGCGGTCATCATCACGTCAAAACCTCTTCACATGAATAACTTGAACAGAAATGAAAGCTCTGCGAAAGCACTGCGCATTTATACCTGTTCTACGCGATGCTACTGCCATCTGAAAATTTGCATATTACTATCCCATGACTTTTGTCACTTCAGTGTATATTCTTCTTCTTCATTGCCGTAAAAGCCCCATGGTGGGCCAAGGCAGTCAACTTAATTGCAGATTTCGAGACAAGAGGTGCTTTCCTTTTATGAGGTAGGGCTGACTGCCCTACTTCCAACTCTCTACATTTATATTAGATAGGGACCTATGGCTTAAAGTGGAATACGAATCACTACAAACATCCATGTCAGCCCCGGGACTAGAACCCCAAACATGTGGCCACGAAAGCCAGAGCGTCAGTCACTTGGCCATCAGGCATACAAAAGCATGAAACAGACAGATTAAACTTCTGTTTGATTCAGTAATATATAGGAATGAAGAAAACGATTTGGCAGTGTAGCCTGTTTAATATAGCTATACATTGTATAATAACATAGTAATTAAGCGAGTGATTGGTTGAATGATAGCTAGCAATAATTTGTATAATTGTAATATTTGAGCGGGATGATTATTGCATACTCACATATGTATAGATATAGATAGATAGATATTAAAAAGAGAACATTGCCTGCTTCAAAAATGCATTTAACCTTATTCATCCCGGCTAAAAGTTTTGGCTCCCAATGACAGCACCCCACTCAGCGTGGATCCAGCTGTTACGTTTATTTCATTATCTACTTGCAAGTATCGATCGCCATCCGAAAGGCATCTTCAAGAAGATATTGGAATCCGATACAGAATCCCGCTCTGACCACTTATTGCCACTCAGATTGGAGACCGGGCTTAAAACTGCTCGCAAAAATCCGCCGCAGTGGAGAATAATTTATGAACGGGATTGTTATTTTATCGCGAGGCTGCTTGTTGTTGTTGTGATAGCACTTGGGGGTTAAACAGTGTTCCGTCCTGCTGATCATTTAATGCGCCGTCCCAATTTGTTGTTGAAAAGTTTGGCAACGTTTTCAAATGTGGAACATATTTTTGTTTAGTTGGCATAGGAAATTAATTTGTTGGTTCGAAGTATAGTAAAAAATAGAATAATATATTTTAAAATTGTAAGTAAAGCAATACATCGGATATTTATGTTTCAGTAAGTTTAATTTAAATTTGAAAGGATTAAAAGTGAATAAATCACGTGTAGACATAAAACTTGTGATTAAATAAATATACGATGAAATTTTGCTGCTGTTTTCCAAATGATTGTAAAAAGATTATTTTAATATTGATTTTATCATTGAACGTTGTTGAATTGGTTAGGATTCGACACATTGACAAAACTGTAATAGTAGATTGTGCAGGGCGCTATCCAAAAATATTTTCTCCATGCTGTCATGATAAAAGTTTTGTAAGGTAAACTTGCAGTATTTATAAAAAAAATATTATCTTTTATATATATATAATGCATGGAATCTTTTTTTGAGAACAACTAATTTATATTTAATAGTGCTCATATATTAAATTATTTATTTTCAACATCAATTAATTAATTTTTAATAACAACAGTCATCTTTTTTTATTTCGTTTCTATTGATTAAAATAATATCAACGTAATTGAAAAGCCTTTTATTTAAATAAAACCGCTCATCGATAGTTTCTTTTGTTAAACATCACTTATAAATCTCAAACAGTTTCCCGGAAAAGAATAAAGAAACCTTATTTCACACTACACACACCCGTAAAGAAAACTTTTAGGATAACTTCTCCACAATTGCTACTCGTATGGCAAAAAAAAAAAACCCCATCAGGCAACTTGACTGTTGATACGAGATGCTTATACACCATGATACAATCATTAGTGAGTGTTCTCATTTTTTAAAACAGTAATTGAAATAGATGCTACCAGCGAAATCATTTTGCATGCTATTCACACTGTAGGCGCATGCTGCCGATGTTGCTATCCACACTGCTAGTCAATCCGTAACAAAATTAAAGTCAAATTTATGTTATGAATATAATGAAAATATTGAATACATTGGTCTATATTAACCATGTATGACCATCTATATTACTACCATCTATCATTACTTTCATAATGTTTGACCATCTATATTGGTCATACAGTATGAAAGTAATGAATACATTGGTCTTTTATTGTCTATCAGCGAACCACCAATGCTTCGCTATTTCTAATTCTGAGTTTATATAAGAATTAAATATATACAATTCAAGTTCTATATTAGTTCAATTTGGTGTTTTTGATTCTTTTTGGTATTTCTTCCTTATCCTTAGGCGACTTTAAATTATTTGTTTGCACATTATCTGGTTATCTGATTTTGTAGAATTTTTATACTTGAACTCTTTGTGTTGAAGAGTCTCAATGTGAAAACAAAGCGCCTTTTTTGCATGGATGCCACAAGTCCCTGGAGCAGTCGAAAAGTGAAAGATTTCTAATTTTTTATTAATCCCAAATTATTATTATGAGTCATTATATCAAGTTCCTGGGACACCCGCATGAACACGTCATTCATCCACTTTGCATAAGTACTAACAACTGTAAATCGCGAACAACCCAAGACTTTTATTTATATAAATCAAAACAACAGCAATAACTATTTCTTTCAAAAATACCCTCTAAACACTTTTGGTACTAACAAGAAAACCCTGTGGGTTTTCAGTGAAATCGGATGAGTAGTTTTGAGTCTTTATGGGGCACCCACATGAACATTACCATTTATTTATATAGATAAAAACAACAGCTTATGTATTGTATTTCTTTCAAATTGCTGTCTAAATATTCTTGGAAATAACAAGAAAAACCGGAAAGTTTTGAAGGAAATCTGTTGAGTAGTATTTGAGTCTATAGGTACACACATGTAGAAATACTGAATTTTATTTTATAGATAATTTTGTTGGGATTGAAATAATTAATAAATATTTTCATTTGTTTAAGGTAAAAAAAATAATTACGTGCTTGAAAATTTAAATATTAATAATTTCGTTTTAAATTTAGTGATTATAAAACTAAGATTTGTTTAGATTAGTATTAGTAATTAAACTATAGGAAAAAATATGTCTCATATGTAAATGCAATGCACTTATTGTAATATAAAAATTAAAATAATCAATATTTTTAATAACATACATTTTTTTTTACTTCTTAAAGTTTCATTAAAATTAGCGTTAAATTCATGTCCAATAGTAAACTATTTTCTATGCAAAAAAAAAAAATAAAAATTTGAGCTTAACAGGTAATGCTTTAATAGGAAAAACAGTTATAAGAACTTTCTATTGAAGCTTTTTTTTCTATAAATTTTTTTTTTTTTTTTTTTTTGATGTTTCATCGTAGATTAAACAAAAAACACTTTTATTTTCCAGGTAAACATTTTAAGTACAGAAAATAAAAAAAAATAACATCCTTTTTCTTAAAATGTGGTATGCTATAATGTATAGATTTAACCTCAAAAAAATATTTATCTTTCATGTAAACTTCGTAATCATTTTTGTTTTCAATGAGCTTATAAAAGCAGAGTATAAAACCTTTTTATGTACTTTGTTTCCTCTCGTGTTTAACCAACATATATTTAAAAAAGACTTTTCGTGAAAAATAAATATTTATTTTAATTATTATTTTTTTTTCAGCTTAGTAAGCTTTTATACAAATGAAATCAGCCTATTTAATAATTTTCAAAGAGAAACTTTTCTAGAGTTAAATGTTTTAGTATGGATTAAATGATAATTACTTAGGTGATATTTACAGTTATAATACATTTTCTAATACTTTTAATTAAATAAAATATTTAGCATTTATTTGGCTAAAAATCATAATTTTGTATTGCTTATTTTAGAAATAAAAGTCGTCTTCTACAATGGTGCCAAAGCCCCCATGGTGGGCCAAGGCCGTCTGCATACTGGCAGATTTCAAGACAGGAGATGCTTTCTTTTATGGTTTAGGGTTGTTAGCCTTACGCCCAACGCTTTACAGTCATATTAGACCTATGGTTTAGAGAGGATTCGAACCACTTCAAATACCTATGGCACCGCTGGGACTTGAACCCAAAGCCTGTAACACTGAGAGCTAGAAGCCTAGTCACTCGAATATCAAGCCCGAAATAAGTGGCCACTATAAAATTGGTTCATTATCTATTGGTTAACCAGGCACTATCATATTGGTTCGTCACATTTCTTACAGGTAGCTTTACCCCCTCAAAAAATATTCTGCGCGGTTGCCCAGAATCAAAGTTTAATAATGACTAACTAATAATCATCTTTGACTCTGACCCTTCTCAGAGTGTCTATGAATTATTGATGAAGGGTGTTAGAAAACAAACAATATTAATTCATTTAGTTCAAATGAAATGAAACAGTTGTTTATGTGGGTTTCCACAGGAACGGAATGAAAAAAACAGAAACAAAAGCGTTTGGAAGTTTGCTTGATGTGACTTTCTCAAAACACATCTGATCCTTTTTTTTTGAATTAGACTCTCACTTGTGATGAGAAATAGATCCAATAGGACAATCGCTGGTTCATCACAGTGGTTGGACAAGGAGGAATCATCAAAACACATTCCAAATAATAATATTCATCAACAGAAGCTAATGGTGAGTGTTTGGTGGTCTAACGCAGGTGTGATCCACTGTGGTTTCATGAAACCTGGCTCATCGATCACTGCAAAAATATAATGCAACCAACTGTACTGAATGATTAAAAAATTAAAGATAAACAGCCTAGACTGATCAACAGATCGCCTTCGATTTTATTGCATGATAACGCTATACTACACTCTTCACAAATGTATGTAGCAATGCTACAAGGATTGAGTTTAAACTTCTCCATCATCCACCATGCACTATAGACCTCACTCACCTACACCTCACTCACTACCACTTCTTCCCCAATTTGGACAACTTTTTAATAGGGAAACAATTTAATTCCAACAATGCTGTCAATGCAGAAATACAATGGCTCTTGTCCGCTAGATATCATACTACTGCCCTGAACCACCTACCGCTTAAATGGCAAAAGTGTATAGGCAATATATGTGCATACGTTTATAAATGAAATAATTCCTTGTATTTCTAAAATATCAAGCTACTTTACGTTTTTATCTACAAATTTCATCCTTGACAACTCAATATAATATATTCTTAAAAATTTACATGGCATTTTGTGTAATAAATGATGACAATTTAATCTTAAACTAATATTATATCAATATCTAATGTAATAATTTTAAATTTGACAAAAATAAAAATTTACTTGATTGTTTCTATAAATATATTTTTAATTAAACAAACTGTAAGTAGCATTTAAAAGATTTCACAATTTATTGCATTTTGTAATTTTTGATGATTATTCACTGGACATAACTTAAATTTTGGTTTAGTTGCATTTTTACATGTCCACCAGTAATGTTTTTACAAGAATATATAATTTATGAGGTCAAAAATGCTTTAAACTTTTTATTCCCTACTTCTGGCACTATATTAAAAAAGACACCGTTGCATTTGCTTGATAATGACGAAATCAATATTTGAGCCACTTTGCCTTCGATGATAAAGATGCTTATGCATCAAACATTACAGCTTCATGCAAATCAACTTTCAAAAGTGAAAAAAAAAAAAAAGAAAACAGTGATAAAGAAACCAGATTTCAATCACCATAAAATTATGCCAGGGCCATTTTTTTTTCTTTGATGTTTGATGTACTCAAATAGTCAGTGAAGAAAAATGCGATTTGGTAGGAAAATTTTCTTTTGTATTCAAATATTCGTTGCTGTTTTTTTTTCTTCTTTTTGCAACTTTCTTTTCTTTTGTTCTGTACTGATGGCATGCGAGGAGGATTCCTTTCCAATTACTAATCGACGAGAAGCTTAGGAGCTTAAAATTATGCTGAGAAGTAAAAAGTGGGAATAAAAGTGTCCAGTAAGAAAAACAGTTGGGATGGTAGTTGACTCTTCTTTTTTGTTTTTCGTTTTTGCTGTGATGAATCTTGTTATTTAATGCATTTGCGTAAGAAAATCATTTGGTTTTACTGATTTCCAGTTGACTGCTACTCTGTTTGAAGTGTTATTCTTGACTTTTTTTTTTACAGTTGTTCTAAATATACATCCAGACTGCTAATTTTGGCTAAATTTTGTTGTTTGTCAGCGAAATTTGTAAAACAATTTTGCAAAATTCGACTTCGTGATGATTTAGCAAATTCTATAGAAAGGAAAAGGAAAAAAAAATCTGAAAATGTTGAAATTTATTCTGAAGATGTTATGGAAAAGATAATTGGAATGAATTTTAAGTATTTTTTAGAATTTGACTTATTTTAATTACAATCAATTAAATTTAATTGCTTAATTGAACTTATTTTTTGATATAAAAGAAGAACATTTAAAGAAATCTTTCCCATTTTTTAACTTTATTAATATTTACGGATATTTTTTTTTTTGCTAAGGATAAAAAATTTTAAAAATAAATAAATTAATTAATGAATAATTAATACATCTTTAATTAATATAATTAATTGTAAAATTTAGATAAGTATAACATCGCCAATATTTTTTCTTGAATTAAACAAAAATAGAAATGCCAAATTTTGTTAAAAATTAAAAAGCAAACAAAAATAAGAGTATTGCAACATTTATATATACAACATTTATACAACCTATTATCAAAATTTTAATTGGCTCAGACTAAGAATCAAAATATACAGCATTTAAAACTGAGATTTTTCTCCATTTATATTCATGTATTCCATTGCATATGTATTCTCTGTTAAAAGGAAAAAGAAATAAAGGAAAACAAAAAAGGAAAAGAAAAAAGCTAAAATTAAGTTTACATGACTTAAAAATGCTGCATATTGTCTATATAAACATTACAAAATAAAATTATTGAAATAAATTCAAAAATATCTACACTATTTTTCAATCTTTAAAAGGGATCTTGGTAAAAATATCTAACATATAGTACCTACTATTAGTATTCAGTTTCTAGTCTTTAGTATTTCTAATATATTTCATACTTTAAAGAAAAGAGAAATTTTTTGTTACAATTACCTTACAGTTAAAAGTTCAGAAATCATTATCGTTTAGTGTTTTTTTTTTTTCTTTACCAATTTTATGTATTTGCTTACTTTTATTCACAGCCGTATTTTACATTTCTGGTATTATCTGAATATTTAAATTCTAATTTTTACCAATATTAATGAAATTTTTAATGATATAGAAAATGCTGCTGTTTATAAGCGTAATCTTTTTAAAAATATGTTCTTTTAAAGAAATTATTATCTAAATACATGGAAATAGTGATTAGAAATATATATATATGTATGTTTCTAATCACTATTTCCATGTATGTATATATATATATATAAGTGCAAGTAATGAAAAAATAATAATAAAGTAAAAAATATATGAAGTAAATTTAAATATTGAATGTAAGTAAATAAATATACATTTGTAGCTGAGACTGCACACATATTCATGCTTATTGAAAAATATTATAGATTAAATAAATCTATATTTAAGTATACATCCTTATTAATACCGGTACATCATTGCTGATACAGAAATACATATTTAGATGTCTTTATTAATATGCATTTAACATCAAAACCCTAAAGCATATTCAAGAGGCAATACATGAGATTATTTTCATTAAATAATGTTGCATGAAATAATTTTTGGTAACACAAATATGTGTTAGATTTTGATAATTTTAAAGACATTACTGTTGAATTACTTTTAAATTTTGTATTCATTTTGCAGTTGTTAATGTAATAATATTTATGTCAGTTAAACAGAACTGTTTTATTAATATTTACTTAATTTTTGGTTTCAGATTTGAGGCAGAAAAGTCAGAAGACTTGCATGTCTTCAGGTTGCCTTTAGACAACATATATGCCTGTGGTACTACTAGATGCTTAATAAGATTACAGTATGTGCTATGTTTTATTTATTTATTTTTTTTACATTTTTTATCTAAGCTAATGTAATTGCACAAGTTATGTAATTGCTTGTGAGAATTTTTAAAATGTTCCATTCAAATTTTATATAATTTTTACAGATGTTAAAGTCTCATATTAAAAATTTTTCATTAAGCTTTATACAATAAAAATATTACTTGTTATTGAAATTAAATATTCTTTAATTAAAAACTATTTCTGTAACTTTTAAATGGATGATTTCAGATAATCAAGTCATATACATGTATTTGTTAATAATCAACGGGCTAATATAATTTTCAAAATATTTTCACTATCCAGAACTTTACTTATTTGTAGTAACTATTATTAAAAATATTGGAATTACTAAATGTTTTAAATGAAGAACATGAAAAATAAATGACTTATTTTTAATATCCTCTAAATAAGACCAATGAATAAAAATATTTATTTACATAATTTAAGTTATTATTTTTCAATCTGTTTCTTATTATAAAAAGACAAATATAAAAAAAAAATGGTCAAACCTGTACTTACAAATTTAATCAAAAATTGTATACAATAAAGGGTTTTAACAATAGTAAATTATTAAAATGTAAATAAAGTAAAAGCTAAATCAATTAATGTTTTTGAAAAGTGGTAAAAGAAGTAGTTATGTTTTTTTATGATTAGATTTTCAATGACATCAGATATCTAATCTAAAAAAGATTTTTTTTTTTGGAAATTTAATAACTAAAAAGCCATAATGTATACAGAAGAACCTCTTTGAGTCGAACTTAGATAAGTCGAAAACCTCCACAACTCGAAAAAAAATTCTCTTCACTTCCCTTCAAGCCCCACAACCCCCTTACTCGAAATTTCAACCCTTTATAAGTCGAAATAATTTGTGAATCCTCACAAGCCATTTTGGTAATATTTTCCCTCCGTAACTCGAAAAATTGGACCTCTGTAACTGGAACGTTAGCAATGTTTGATTTTACAATCTTTTTTACAACCTTCACAACTCGATCATTTGAAACTAATTACCTCTATAGCTCGAAGAAAAATAAGTTACCGATTTTAAGGATTTGCCGACAATGCACGTCATTGTTTCTTAGAAAACAATGTATGAGTGTATAATAAATAGAAAAACCAATTCCATGAAATAGCAACTCGAAAGAAAAAGAATTTTCTGCTCTTTATAGCTTAGATAGAGAACGATCGAATTGTCTACAGCAAAAATAATAATAATAATAATAATAACTGACTTTTTAATACAAAATATTTTTAATTTTTAAGGTTGTTTCGAATTATTTTTGGTTTTTTTTTATTGTAGTACATAATATAACTGTTAAGTTGCAAATAAACATGTTTATTACCTCTGTAACTTGAATTTTTATTTATTTTACCTGACTAACTCAAAATAAGTTAGAAAGTATCTGAACCTCTACAAGTCGAATATTTCCTTTCAAAATCCGCGTAAATCAAAATGCTTCATAAGTCGAAAACTCTATAACTCGAATTGTTTGGCGTCTTCCTTGAAGTTCGGACTTACAGAGGTTCTACTGTATAAGCACTTAAAAAAAATTTAAATATTAAAAATAATTTATTTTGGTATTAATTTTGCTTTTTAATCTAATTAATTTTGCTTTTTAAAACTCATTTCTTAAATACTAATTTTTATGCAATAATATTATTAATTTAGTTTTTATGATTAATTTTAAATTGATGTTAACATTATTAACACCAGTTTTTATTTATAAAAAAACTTCCTTATTTATATATAATACAATATTACCTACTTGTTTAAAATAAAAAATGAATTTTTTATCACATATTATTTAATTTCATTTAATTACTTAAAATTATTGATAAATAAATTAAAAACAATAACTAATGTTACTTAACGTATTTTTAAAGCTTCAAAACATAATGATTTTTTTAATCTGCGTAAAAATTTTACAAATTTAGTCCACCATTGATTTGCTCGAAAAAGGGCATATTTTTATCTGCTATGAATCATTTTAATCATTTCATCATTTTTAATTAAAATTATATTCCTATAAAAATATTTCTATATGAACATTATTTTATTAATACTACTTTTGTACTCATTTTCAGGGTGTCCCGTATCTACTACCACAGAGTGATTGTAGAAGAGCCCCAGGAGGAGTTACAAATGATACTGGTCACGTGTAACATTCCACCCACCCACAATACATCAGACCCAGAAGTAGTTTCCAGAACGAAAAGGAACAGCTTGCCGGAGAATTTCGTGGAACCGGAGTGAGTGCCCTAATATTCTTTCCCCGGAATTCCCTAAAATTATGTGCTTAATTTTACATCATTCATCCTACTTCATGTCAGAAAGAGTTATGGGTGAATTTGTATGGTTAAAACACGGTTTCAAGATATAAATGTGTATAGTTTTAGAAGCTTTTCAATAATTCTTTAAGTTAAAATAAGTTTTTACGAATTAAGTACAGATTTCTTTTTTTTATAATCAAGCATGTAATTGATTTTGTGAAATTTAAAATTCTTGCAAAAATGCTCTTCAAGAATTTTGAAAGTCAAATTCAAGTTAATTAACCAACTAATAACTTCAATTGAATGTTTCTAAAATAATTATTACAATGTAATATCAGTGCAATATCAGTTTTTTTAATATTATAGCTATTTTTTATTATTATAAGATTCTCGGCGACCTCACATATTTCATTTAAATTGGGATTTTGTGAATTTAAAGAAATTAAAAGTCTTATAGTAATATTATGAATATATTTACTATGTCGACCCCTGACTCAGCAAGTGACAACGCATGCTGGTCAGCATTTGGGTTGAGGTTCAATCCGCTGGCGACATTGTTGCAGACACGGTTTAAAAAACGAGGACATTGGTTACATCGTTAGTCGGATTACTTAGTGGAGTTTTCCGGGTTTTCTCCCATCCGAGTTTTCCGTGCCTGGTAGTTCCCCTAAAAGTCCTTCCGAAGGCACTGTCCTCCTTCTTCAGTGACACGGTGCAGAAATCAGATTTCTCAACCTACAGGTGCTCCATCACAACAGAAGCTTTTCCCTCCTTCCATGAGTGATATAACCACAACATAAATATATTTTTAAAATCAATTATTTATTTTTATACTACCCACACCTAAGAAAAATTCATCATATCTCATCATTGGAATCAAATCTTAGATTTTTCAAATTATTAATAAAAAAAAATTTAACAATTTATTTTATTTTATTGTTGAAATAAATTGAAATCGAATTTTGTTTTTTAAGTCATTAGATTGAATCCCAGTGATATTATAAAACTATTTTTAATTTGATAAAATTAATAATAAAAAAATAAAAAAAAGAGTAAATAAAATTCATAAAAAAAATTTTATTAAAATATTTCTGAATGTAATAACATTAAACTCATAATTCCATCATTTGAAGGGATGAAAAGCTTAAAATAATCTTTACTGAATAATAATTGGCTTAGAAAAATTAATTTTTTAATTTTATTGTAGCAACAAGAATAAAAATATAAAAAAACCCATATAAAATATTAAATTAAAAGGAAAAAGGAGAAAAAATTACGAATAAAATGTCTGTTTACAAAAATTTCTGCAAAATATATTATTTATTGATGCAATACTGCATGAAAATAAGAATCTAATTATTTCGTTCGCTTTGAAAATTTTTATAATAATTATATTATTCTTTTCTTTATATATAAAAATAATAATCAATGTTATTTCAAATAAAGAAAACAGATTAAAAAAATTTAATTTAGAATAAAATGTCCAATTAAGACAAAGGGCATTTGAATTTTTTAAATTTCTTTCAAAAAAAATAACGACATATAAATATTTAACTAATTTCATTATGTTAAAGTGAAATAATATATTAATAAGAAAATTTATGTTAAAAAGTTAAATTTTAATTCAATATTTTAGAGCCATATCTAAATGAATCATAATGATATTTAAAAAGAAGGCATTAATAAATATCGCATAAATCAGTATTTTTAACTAAAAAAATTCAGAAAAATAAATTAAAATATTTAATATTTATATATTATTCTATAATGAAAAACATTTATTTTTCATAAGTAAATAATTTACAAATATTTTTTTTTAAATTAATTTTTTATTTGTATTGCAAATTTTCTTTTTAAAAACTGAAATTTTACAAATTAAAAGCATAAGATTTCTTTTGTAATACTTTTTGGCATATAACGAATAAAATTTTGATAAAATTTGAGAAAAACAGCAATTATTTTTAATATAAGTTATCATTAGATTCAGCTTTTATTTTTAGCCTACCTATCATAAGATTATTTTATGTCCAATTATTTATTCTGTTTTGTGGATGGCAATATCATTTTAGGAAAAACCACTAAACTAAAATTTTGAGAGTTAAACTTTTTTATTAATTACAGTCTGAATTACAGTGTTTAATTAATTAAAGCATAAATGAGCAACAACTAATTAGTGAGACGGAATAATTATAGAGCTATGCCTGAAAATTTTCTGAATTCCAGTTTTGTGGATGTCAATCACATTTTAGAGAAAGTCAATTGTTACTAAACTAAAATTTTAAGAATTAAATTTTAAGTATTGCAATTTAAATTACAGATTTAATTAATTTAAGCATAAAGGAGTAGCAACAAATTAGTTAAACAGAATAACAATAGAGCTATGCTTGAAAAATTCCTGAATATTAGTTTTGTTTATGTCAATCACATTTTAGGAAAGCAAATTGTTACTAAACTAAAATTTTAAGAGTTACAAATTTTAATTAATTACAGTTGAAATTATAATTTTTAATTATTTAAAGCATAAAGGAGTAGTAATTAATTAACTAGACAGAATAAGAATAAAGTATGCATGAAAAATTCCTGAATTCCAGTTTTGTTTATGCAATCACATTTTAGGGAAAGCAAATTGTTACTAAACTAAAATTTTAAGAGTTACAAATTTTAATTAATTACAGTTAAAATTCCAATTTTTAATTAATTAAATCATGAAGGAGTAGTAACTAATTAGTTAGACAGAATATTAATAGACCTATGCATGAAAAATTCCTGAAATACTATATAGTTTATTGGTTCTTTCTACAACAAAGAAAACAATCGGAAACCATAGGAGAAAAAAATGAAAAATAAGTTTAGAAGCTTTCAAGAAAAAAAAATATATATGTCAGATCATCTTAAATATTTCAGTTTTTCTCACACAATGCTTTTGTAATGCTATACATTTCAGTATCATCAGTACCGAAACGAAATAGTCTTAGCGAATAAAGCTTAAGGACAGTACTTTTCACCACATTCTCAACCTACAAGCAAAGCATATAAAATATGAAGCAGACAGAGGTAGGGAAGAGGATCACATCAAAACAGAGAAGTAAGATTTACTTAAAGAAAATGGTTTATGTTTACCAGCACATACATAGATGGCGCTGCATCGAGTTAAGCCAACTGCCACCATATTAGGTAAACTGATAGCAGTTTTATTCTTTCGGATGTTATGTTCTTATCTTGTAAAGAAAAGTGAGGACGGAAAATGTGCCATGACAAATCAGCTTCATCCTCAATCCCAGTGGACCAAAAAAAAGAAACCATTGCAATAGATTTCTTTTGCTCTAGATTTGAGGCATGTATATTTTTAAACGACGTGTGTGAAGGAAGGCTTAAAACTAAATTGCCACTTTCAGTATTTGCTGTTTATGGCCTTCAATGCTGGAACTGTACTGGAAGAAAATGGAATTGCTTTTTTGTCATTTCTGAGTCACTGACAGCCGAGTTTGCATATAATAAGATTCATGTTAGCTGAAACTGTCAAGCATTTGTCATTACATATTTAAATTTGATTACGAATAGGAATAAGAAATTTTCTCAGAATTTCAACATTCAATTCTACTAATTTATATTTTTGTAGTTATTTTCAATTTTTTATGTATGGATTGTTGATAAGTTTAAAGTTTCTGAGTAATCGAGGAAGTTTCTAGAAAAATGCTAGATGTCTGTACTCAATTCAGACAACCATTAAAAATTATAAAAAACTCTCCTGGAAAATTATTATCAAAAGTTATAAATTTAAGCTATTATTTAAAAAAATGATTTAGATATTAACTTTGTGGCTAGTTAAATTTGTTTAAAAATTCATTTGTAACTCTTATGATTCTGTTTTCAATTGGTTTGGATATTTTTTGCTTATAATATTACAAAAAAATGTTTTTAAGTTACCAGCTTAATTTTTGTTCTATACTTAAATAAATAAAAGAATTTAGTTTGGTATAATATTTAGTCTTATAGAAAACTACAAACACATTAAAATCTTTAGCAACATTATACAATACTAGCTGGTCATTACGGATATACAATAAATATTTGATCAAACTTTTAAAATTATTAAAACATTTTGATAATTTAATTTCCATGATGCTATCGCTTAAATGTATACAATACATTATATTATTACAAACTATTTTTATAAATATGAAAAAAATGTTAGAGTTTAAGATTTATATATAAAATTTCCTAACCGATTTTTCTGCTAGTTAACTACAAAACTACAAAAAATTTGCTTACTATCTATATTGTAACAAATTAACTATTCTGAGAAATTATGAAGTTTATAGAAATGTAACATCAAATCAGATAACCATTAAAAATTGAAAATTCTTGAAAATGAATAGTAAAAGTTGGAAATTCAAGCCATTATTTTAAAACAATCATTTGCATGTTTAGTTAATTTTGTATAGAAATTCATTTGTTACTTTTGTGATTCTGTTTTCAACCGGTTTGTATATTTTTGTTTACAATTTTACTAAAAATTGTTTTAAATAACAAGCTTATTTATTTATTCTTTAATTCTTAGAAAATTCTCTCATTAAAGAAGTTAAAGAATTTGGTTTCATATAATACGATTTAGTATGTTGCGGCCTGATGGCAGAGTGGTTGGCGTTCTGGCGCTCGGTATTGCAGGTTTTGAATTCGAGTACTGGTGGTGCCATGATTGTTTATAGGGTTTAGAATTCATTTTTAAACCGTAGGTCCCGATCTAATTGGATCGTAGAGCGTTAGTAGTGTTTCTCACGTCCGTAACATATCTTCAAGCTACACGTGCCCCCTGGATAGTGCTCAATAACAGTGGTGCAGTCCTTGCTTATGACATAAAGATTCATTGTCTCTGTATTTCTAGCTGTATTAAAAAAAATATTTAGTCTACTATCAAACTACATCTATCTGTAAATCTAGAAAAAATACACACACATTAAAATTTTTAGCAACAATATACATTATTAACTGGCCGTTAAGTACAATGATTTTAGAGGTTATATTTCCACAAAAATGCAAATGTTTTTAATCTTTTGCTCAAGCGATTGTAAGAAATCGTTCCTAGAATCCCACGAACAAAAAAAAAAAACCCCGAGAAACAAGCTGTGCGGTTTTCTCACTTTACTACTCCATTACAGGTAAATATTAAACATACATCAAAATAGAAACAGATAATAGTTTTCCTCATGGATGATGTAGTACATCTTTTAAATGAAGTGGTCTCCGATATTCTTAAAGTCCCAAAATATCGGTTTGTCTGTTATTGCTTAGAATTTTACTAAAAATATTTTTAAGCTTTTTATTTATTTATTTTTTTTTAGAAAATTTCATACTTAAAGAAATCGAAGAATTCAGTTTGGCATAATACTATTTCGTCTTATAGAAAACTACAAACACATTGAAATCTTTAGCAACATTATACAATATTAACTGGCAGTTAAGTACATTGATTTTAGAGATTAAATACAAAAGATAAATTACCACAAAAATAAAAATGCTTAGCGATTTTAGAAAATTGTTCCCTAGAATCACACGACCAAAAAACTGAAAAACAAGCTGTACGTTTTTCTCACTTTTTACTACTCTACTGTTTACATCTCCAAACTGTTTAAGAGATTTGACTATTAGTTATTTATATTTTATTCCAACAAAAGAGACTATTTGAGTTACAAAAATTCCCTAACTACGATATGCTATGTAACAAAATTATCAATTAGATATTCCGAGGTAATCGGTGAAGTTTATAGAAAATTCTAGATGTCTGCAATCAAATCAGACAACCATTAGAAATTATAAAAACTCTACTTGAAAATTATTAGCAAAAAGTTATAAATTTAAGCTATTTAAAGTTAATTTGAAAAGCATATTTTTGTTGAAGCTTAATTTTTAGTTATAAATTAAGATTAAGCAAAAGTTAAAAGTTTAAATCATTTGGATGTTTAGTTAAGTTTGTGGCTAGTTAATTTTATATAAAAAATTGATTTGTTACTTTCGTGATTTTTTTCAACCGGGTTTCGATATTTTTCTTTAGAATTTTACTAAAAATGGTTTTAAATAGCAATCTTATTTATTTATTTATTATTTATCCATATCCATTTGAAAATTTCACTTAAAGAAATCAAAGTATTTAGTTATGATACACACTATTTAGTTTGATAGAAAACTACAAACATAAATATCTTTACCAACAATATACAATATTAACTGGCCGTTAAATACATTGATTTTAGTGGTTAAATTTCCACAAAAAAAATGCAAATGTTTTTCTTCATTTTGTTCAAGCGATTGTAGAAAATCGTTCCTATAATTCCACGAACAAAAAAAAAAAACCGAAAGACAAGCTGTGCGGTTTCTCACTTTACTACTCCATTACAAGTAAATATTAAACATACATCAAAACAGAAACAGATAATAGTTTTCCTCATGGATGATGTAGCACATCTTTTAAATGAAAGTGGTCTCCGATATTCTTAAAGTCCCAAGCTAACGGAAAGCGATGCTTTCTTTTTTCTTTTTTTCTTTTTCTTTTTTTTTTTTTTTACACTACATTAGCTTTGTTGTTCTTCAAACCTCCATTCCCAGTTTCTTTAAAGGACCAACAGAAAAGTTCGATATGCTCCACTGAATAAACATTCGCTCTGTTTTTTGTTTTTTACTATTTAAGTCAAACAGCAAACATGATGATCGAGGTTTTTTCTTTTCTTTTGTATCTTTTCTTCATCGTTTTCCTTATGTATTTATGATCTGTTTTAGTTCATGCGTTTTGTATAGTTTTTTTTTTTTATCCATTTTAGTTTTTGTTTGTATATTTAGCAAACGCTAAACTTTTGAATTTGGTAAAAAATATAAAATAGTTTATGGGCATATTGAGTATTCGATAGAAAGAACCTTAAGTGAAGTGCTTAAATGTAGTTTTTCTGGTGTAAGTCTACAGAAAAAGATTTTTTTTTTTTTTTTTTAACTCGCCAAATATATGGCGAATGAAATATTAAAATCTGTCCTAAATTATAAAATTTTAGAAAAAAAAAAAAATTTGACAGTTTTTAAATGTTTGATTATTATTTATTAATTATAGGAGCAATTTTATACCAAAAACTGCAATTGTATATGTAAACAAGTAATATAAAAAGAAATTTAAAGTCAAATCCTCCTTTTTTTCACTATATTGCAAAAAAGTCCTTTACAAATAAAGTTGAAATTTTCATCTTACATCTGGCGCCATCTATTATTAGATAAATGCAACTTAAATCTAAAAAAACTAAAATTAATTAATTAAATATAATTATTGAATTAATATTTGAAAAAACTGTATTAACATCAAATGTCATCCACTACAAGTTCAAAAAATATTTATTTGAACTTGAGTGGATGAATAAAAAGTTTTTATTAATAAATGAAAATTTGAACAAGATATATATATGGAGAGTGTGAACTAATAGTAGGAATTGAATAAGAATTAAATTTAAACATAATATGGGACAATTATTTGTTAAATTCTTGCATTTGAATTAATATTTATATTTTGTGAATGTCTTAAAGTGTTCATCAAATTTATATCTATTACCTAAAAAAACTGTCGAAGTCTAAAAAATGTCATGGTCGAAAGCATTAATTTAAAAGCTTTTGTAAAACCATATATTTAGGACAATTTAGTGAACACTAAGCTTTTGAATTCGGTAAAAATATAAGATAGTTTATGGGCATATTGAGTATTCGATAGAAAGGGTCTTAAATGAAGTCCTTAACTATATTTTTTTCTGGTGTAAATTCACAGTAGAAGTGAGTAGAATTTTTTTTTTTTTAAACTTTCCAAATACATGGCGAATGAAATATTAAATTCTCTTCTACATTTTAAAATTTTAGAAAGAAAAAGTTGTGCCCATTTGTTTTTAATGTTTGATTATAATTTAATATTAAGTGGAATAATTTTAAAACCTGTCTCGTAGCTCAGTGGCACGTCGCTGGTAAGCATTAGGGTGGTGGTTCAATTCGCTGGCGGCTTTGTTAGCACTGTTTCAATTAACGAGGAAACTCGATGACGTTTGAGATCTTCACCACCTTTCTGCGTAATTCGGACTATCTAGTGAGAATTTTCTACATTTTCTCTCATACGATCCACAAATGAGAAGGGAGTTCCCCCTAAAAAGTCCTCCCGGAAGGCAATGCCCTCCTTCTTCAGTGACACAGAGCAAAAGTCATATTTCTACCTACGGGTGCGCCATCACAACAGAAGCTGTCTCCCCTTCCCTCCTTCCATGAGTGATATGACAACAAAATTTTAAAGCAAAAAGCCGCAAATATATATTTAAGTATGAACTGTTGCTTCTAAGTTTACATTTATATTATGTGAATCTTTTAATGTGTTCATCATAGTTATATGTTTTATCCGAAACAACTATCGAAGTCTAAACATGTCAGGGATTTATTCAAAAGCTTTTATAAAGCCAGATATTTAAGATAATTTTGCAATTCTCAATTTCAATGCAAAATAATTTCAAAATAAACAACCGAAAAACTAGATTAAATTTTTCAAGGGCTCTATGTAATACAAATAAATACACTTTCAACTTCACATGAATTTAGACATCATTTCCTTGCTTGAATTTGCAATATAAAATAGACTACTTAACTAAAATGTTGTTTTATTGTAATTGAAGCCTAAAAAAAAGTCTTAGGACGCACTTTTCTATAGAGCCCGATATTATATATCTGCATATGGAACGTATTTAATATTATAAGATTTATTTTGCCAATCGTGATCATAACCCTAAGTTAATTTTCTAATATTTTAATCATAATAACCTTTGAATTTGACATATATTTAATTTCAAGTTTAATTTCAATTTCAATATATTTTGGCATATGTTGAATTTCATATTTTGGAATTATATTTCATAATTTGGCATTATGCTACTTTCTACTACTGAACTACCTCGACCATTATTGAGAAAGTACAGTCAATATTAATAGAACTCTGTAATAGGTGTAACCAGATATATAAGAAAAGAGCTGTTACGACATAACAGCTGCGGACGGATTGTATTTATGTTTGTTATAGGATGAAAAAGGCATTAAATGCATTAAAGGCTCAGATGAAAATTGAAAACAATAGTTTCGCATATATTTATTTCATTTTAGATTAATAAAGAGATGATTAGCAACGATCTGGTTTCGTATATTTGATCTACAACCACTTAACTTTATTGAAACAATCTTGCATTAATTGTTTTTAAATAAAAAGGAAAGATTATCAACAAAACAAGTAATATAAAAAAAAAAAATTTAAGTCAATTCGGACTTTTTTTCCCCTATATTGCAGAAAGTCCTTTACAGATAATTTTCATTAATTTTGCAAGTTTATCTGGCGCCATCTATTGGTAGATACATGCAACTTAAATCTAAATAAAACTAAAATTAATTAATTTAATTTAATAAATGAATTAATATTTGAAAAAACTTTGTAATAACATCAAGTGTCATCCACTACAAGTTAAAAAATATGTATTTGAATTTGAGTGGAGGAATAAAAAGTATTTTATAAACAATTGAAAATTTTAACAAGATATATATGGGGAGAGTGTGAGCTAATAGAAGGAATTGAAAAAAAAAAAAACCCGAGAGTTTCATTCTTAAATAATTAAAAAAATAGAAAAGCACTCTAGATATAGTTTCTGGTGTAACCGTGCTTCCTCCTAAGAACACCTATGTAGCGTTTAGGAGAAATGGTCAGTAGACCTCGAGACTCTCACCCGAGAGGAAGTACAGCAGCTATGCGGCCGCTGAGAAACGTTCAGTTTATAGTCTCTCGTCCTGAGAGGAAATATACTTAAACTACTCTAGGTATGTGTTGGCCTACAGACTCTTACCTAGAAAGGAAATATCTTTCGCGCCTCCTACGTACACCTGAGTATAGAGTTTTCGGCTTTGAAGTAGAAGCCTTCCACGATCTCTATAATTAAATGTCTTTATATATGTTAAACATTGTCTGTCATTTATTGTATGAGTATAATTTCTGTGTGTAAAAGTTGTGAGTTCTCCAACCTGTACCTCCAGTATCACAACCCAATCACACCCAGTTATGATCAAATTGCCCAACTACACACTACACTACTGATTTTCTTCGCTTATAGAGAATATCATTAATAGAAACACATCTACTTCTTTCCATGCTTATCACTATTTTGTTTCCAGAACTTCAAGGTATTTGAATAGCTAATTAACTAATTAATTAACTAAATTAATTAGCTAAAATAAATAACTAAATTAGTGTAATTAATTAACTAATTAGCGGTTAATCTATCCACAACCACTAATCTTATCTTCATTATTGCGCCTTAATCAACAACCTTCCTATATTCTAAAGGGGCAGAATAATTCACTGCTCATTTCTTAAAAGACTAATTGAACATTTATTGAAATTAAATCAAAATCAGTATATAAAGCAAATCTCCAATATCTTCAATAAAACATCGTATTATCACATGAAATACTATCTCCTTCAGAGGACGTGACAAGAGATTAATAAACGCCTATCAAAAAGCAAAAAAGAAGGAACAAACTATCTATGTATCAAAATATATTAACCTGAAACTAAATGTTTCATCACAACAATCCTGTGAACAGGTTTATCAATCTTTGAGTTCTATTAGTTTGTATTCCAGTTATCATTATTATTTTGGATTAACCTTTTGAAACTTATTGATTTGATATCTAAAAAATTTTCAGTAATATCGATCAACATTTCAATCGCTTAAATATTGATTTATTTATTTAAGAAAAATTTAAAATGTTGCCTTAAATAATTCTGATCTTATGTTACTGAAATTGTACGGGGAAAAAGTATCTATTACAGTTATCGATTGAAGAAACAGAAAATAAATGAATTACTGCATAAATATAATCTGAAACAATATTTCATTTCATTATTAATGAATTACAGAGATAATTTGAAGAATCTATAATACAATTTGCTTATTTCTTCTATTGTTTTCTTTCATACATTTGCAGTAGCGATAGAGATAATTGAGTAAAAACCCATGACATTTGAGAAAAAATCATGAAATAATCTGAAAGAATTTTGCACTTCATTATTAATAAAAGATAGAGCTAATTTGATGAATCTGTAATACAATTTGCTTCTTTTATATTGTTATCTTTCATACGCAGTAGCGATATTGAGAAAACCAATGACATTTGAAATCATGAAATAATCTGAAAGAATTTTGCACTTCATTATTAATAAATGATAGAGATAATTTGAAGAATCTGTAATACAATTTGCTTCTTTTATATTGTTATCTTTCATACGCAGTAGCGATATTGAAAAATCTGAAAGAAAACCAATGACATTTGAAATCATGAAATAATCTGAAAAGAATTTTGCACTTCATTATTAATAAATGATAGAGATAATTTGAAGAATCTGTAATACAATTTGTTTCTTTTATATTGTTATCTTTCATACGCAGTAGCGATATTGAGAAAACCAATGACATTTGAAATCATGAAATAATCTGAAAGAATTTTGCACTTCATTATTAATAAATGATAGAGATAATTTGAAGAATCTGTAATACAATTTGCTTCTTTTATATTGTTATCTTTCATACGCAGTAGCGATATTGAGAAAACCCATGATATTTGAAATCATGAAATAATCTGAAAGAATTTTGCACTTCATTAATAATAAATGATAGAGATAATTTGAAGAATCTGTAATACAATTTGCTTCTTTTATATTGTTATCTTTCATACGCAGTAGCGATATTGAGAAAACCACTGACATTTGAAATCATGAAATAATCTGAAAGAATTTTTGCACTTCATTATTAATAAATGATAGAGATAATTTGAAGAATCTGTAATACAATTTGCTTCTTTTTTATATTGTTATCTTTCATACGCAGTAGCGATATTGAGAAAACCAATGACATTTGAAATCATGAAATAATCTGAAAGAATTTTGCACTTCATTATTAATAAATGATAGAGATAATTTGAAGAATCTGTAATACAATTTGTTTCTTTTATATTGTTATCTTTCATACGCAGTAGCGATATTGAGAAAACCAATGACATTTGAAATCATGAAATAATCTGAAAGAATTTTGCACTTCATTATTAATAAATGATAGAGATAATTTGAAGAATCTGTAATACAATTTGCTTTCTTTTATATTGTTTTATCTTTCATACGAAGTAGCGATATTGAGAAACCCGATGACATTTGAAATCATGAAATAATCTGAAAGAATTTTGCACTTCATTATTAATAAATTATAGAGATAATTTGAAGAATCTGTAATACAATTTGCTTCTTTTATATTGTTATCTTTCATACGCAGTAGCGATATTGAGAAAACCAATGACATTTGAAATCATGAAATAATCAGATAGAATTTTGCACTTCATTATTAATAAAATGATAGAGATAATTTGAAGAATCTGTAATACAATTTTTTTTCTTTTATATTGTTATCTTTCATACGCAGTAGCGATATTGAGAAAACCAATGACATTTGAAATCATGAAATAATCTGAAAGCTTCTTTTATAATTTTGCACTGAAATCATTATTAATAAATTATAGAGATAATTTGAAGAATCTGTAATACAATTTGCTTCTTTTATATTGTTATCTTTCATACGCAGTAGCGATATTGAGAAAACCCATGACATTTGAAATCATGAAATAATCTGAAAAATTTTGCACTTCATTATTAATAAATGATAGAGATAATTTGAAGAATCTGTAATACAATTTGCTTCTTTTATATTGTTATCTTTCATACGCAGTAGCGATATTGAAAAACCAATGACATTTGAAATCATGAAATAATCTGAAAGAATTTTGCACTTCATTATTAATAAATGATAGAGATAATTTGAAGAATCTGTAATACAATTTGCTTCTTTTATATTGTTATCTTTCATACGCAGTAGCGATATTGAGAAAACCCATGACATTTGAAATCATGAAATAATCTGAAAGAATTTTGCACTTCATTATTAATAAATGATAGAGCTAATTTGAAGAATCTGTAATACAATTTGCTTCTTTTATATTGTTTTCCGATATAAATGTGGTATTGAGAAAAAGATGATATTTGAAAATCATGAAAATATCATTTGATATGAAAAATAAAATATATGTATATATAATTGCTTTTACTTTTACTATAAAGCAATAATAAACAATCTTTGATAATAAGTCATTTCAAATATTCATCACAAACCTGCATTTCAATTATGCCCATTAAAATTTAGAAAGAATTATTTATAAGTTATGTTGTATATATGTATATAATTACTTTTACTATTATCACATGGCAATAATAAACAATCTTTGATAATAAATCATTTTAAATATTCATCATAAACCTGCATTTCACTTATGCCCATTAAAAATTAGACAGACTTTTATCATCCCAAGTTGACTCATTGATAAACAAAGAAATGTGACAGATAATCAGAAATTTTCGATGCATGCAAAACTCATTTTCTATTTCAGGCTGCTTGAAAATTTAATCTACTTTACAATTTCGAGACGAATCGACGTAAATTTCAATCAAACGAGAACCCGAGATGCCCTTAAATTCGTTTTCCTTTTTTGTTGCCCAAAAGAACACTAATTTAAAGTTCCCCAAAGTGAAAAGGGAAATCATTCTTTTTCAGAAGAAGTGCCTAATCAAAGGAAAGGTGATTGATCTCCCTGCTTTGCTCCCCTTACAATGACTCCTTTACAATGAAGAAGCATTGCTACTAAGTCATTTCAGATGAAAAAAATCTACAATGGCCTTTCTGTCCTTCTTTGTAACTGTAGAAGCTCTCCTATGGCATCGTTGAGCACAGACCATTGTACTTAATAAGTATTTCAAGGGATCTCCTTTTTCTTCTTAAGTTATCTTTTACGGTTAAGTTTGCAGTTAGTTTTATTTATTATTATTTTTTTACCATCTCAGTAGTGTATACTGTAAAATCATCATTTGATCAGATTATTAACGTTGCTTGTATACACAAAGTAGTAAATTGCCAAAGGGGAAAAATCTTTTAAACCTGGAAAAATATAGTAATCTTTTGGTGACTTTTGATTATTTTTGATTGGAGGTCGGAGGTATTTCTGAAAAAGGAGGTACTGTTACTCGCGTCCATAGCATATGTGAGTAACAATTGGGCAGCCCTTGCTTATAGCATAAAGATTAGGTGTCTGTGTATTGCCAGCTGCATTAAAACAACAACAATAAATATTTTAGTATATTTTTTAAAGAATTTTACTCCTCAATATTTGGCTTAGTATGTTTGTAGTAGTTCGGAATCCGCTTTAAGCCGTAGGGGCCGGTTTAATAGGACCGTAGAGCGTTGTAGGACTAGTGTTACATAGTGATGCATAACTTGAGCATCCATAGCACGATATATGCTACGGATATCCGTAGCATATATAATGCCCAGTGTAATAAAAAATAAGTAGGTCGGTGCAGGCCTTGCTTATGGCATAAAGATAATTGTCTAAGTACCTGCAGCTGCATTTGAAAGAAGACAATTTTGATTTGATTTGTAATCAATTCTTTTAAAAATTTATTTTTGCTTTGAATGAAAAGCAGTTCGTGAAATAAAAAGTACGTGAAAAGCAATTATAGTTTTGTTTGCCAGGAAAAAAATCAAGTGAAAATTTTCAAATAATTTTTCATTAGACAATTCTATGTTATATCTGTATGTGCAGCTCATTTACTTGTTAAGAAAGGAACTTTAATAAAGCAACACATTAATTTACCGGTTTCATTTCATGCGGCTAAAATTTTTATTAACTTGACTCTTAAGAAAGTTCTGAAAGATAGATAAAAGAGGTAAGAGATGTAGAATTCTACTACTACTACACCACACCATGTCACTATGCCTAGAGCTGAGTTGCCGCTTTACAGTTTGGGAATAATGTGGGTGAGAAGTCTGATTGGGCTCTGTGACACTCTACGATCATATGAGACCGGGACCTACGACTTAAAGTGGATTCGAACCACTACAAAAAGCAACGGCACCGCCGGAATTCGAATCGAAACATGTGGCACAGAGCGTTAACCACTAGGCCTTTAGGCACCAATGGAGAATTCTGGGGGAGAGAGATCTATTCTCAGTTTTCCAAGAAAGACAGCGGTGGCTGTATTTAGATGTTTGACTAGTCATGACTGTTTACATGGCCACCTCTATAAAATTTAAATGGTGGATTCCTCAAACTGTGTTTTTGTGGGACTCTAGTCGGCTTATGACTTTTGAACATTTAAATAATTGTAACTCACTTTCTTGGTATGACGACATGGTCAAAAATATGGGACGGCCCATGAACTAATGGCTTAAAAGCTAATGTACGACATTTGTAAAATAAATAAATAAATGTTTGTGTGAATGGAGAAGTTTTGCATTAGAATATGCATTATTAAGAAGTCTAGAACTGACTTATAGTATGTTGTACCTAAGAAGGAAAAATACAGTAATTTTTTGGTCACTTATGACTATTATGATTTGATTCACTATCAATTCTTTTATAAATTTATTATTGCTTTGAATGAAAAGCAGTTCGTAAAATAGACTGGGAAAAGCAATTATAGTTGTGTTTTGCCAGGAAAAAAAAATTGATATCATATCTTAAAAGAATGGATAATTTTTAAATCATTTATCACTAGACAATTCTATGTTATGTCTGTATGGGCAGGTGATTTACTGGCTAAGAAAGGAGCTTTGGTAGTGCAATTGGAAACTTTGGAACTTTGATTAATTGACCACTTTCATTTTCTAAATTGTTTGTTAATTTGATAGATCGTAATCTAATCTGTAATTGTTTTTTTTAATTTGACTCTTTAAGAAAAGTTCTTAAAGATATTATTCAACGATCTACAGATAATGGTGCCTAATTGTACAGAATTTTTAAATTTAAATTCTTTTATTTTCAATTTTAAACTTTTTATTTTATATCTTACTTTTATTTTGTGCTTTTTAATTTTTTTAGAGTACCATTTTTAAAATTTTTAATAAATTTATTTTTATCATATATTAACATTAAGTAGACAATTATTAATTGTAAATTTATATATAAACTAAGATGAGGAGGTTAATGGGTCTGTCAATATTGGTACTCCGCAATCGGTACGTCAGTTGCCAGAATTATAGATAAATGATGTAGAATTCTGGAGAAAGAGAGAACTATTTCCAATTTTTCAAGAAAGAACAAGGGTGGCTTTATTTAGACTTTGATTGGTCATGACTGTTTAAGTGTCCACCTCTATGGAATTGGTGTGGCAGATTCCCAAACTGTGTTTTATAGGACTCTAGTCGGCCTATGAGTTTTGGACATTTAAATAATTGTAATGTACTTTTTCGGTATGAGAACATGATCTAAAAGTACTGGAGAGCATATGAACTAATGGCTTAGGCCCTAATGTTCGGTATTTGTAAAATAAATCAATATCTGTATGTGCAAATGAAGAAGTTTTGCTTTGGAATATGTATTATTAAAAAGTCTTAAACTGACTTATATTATGCTTGATTTTTAATCTAGGGAACTTATTTCAACATATACATCGAATATTCAACTAAAATGTGTCTAACAAATCAATAGAAGATCAAACAATATATAATCAATTGATTAAAAAAAGAAGCAGGGGAAAATATGGTCACCTAAAATGAGTTTTTGTTACAATTTCTGGAATATAACAACAAGTTTCAAAGATCACTGGCTTATATTTAGAAGACCATTGAAAGACATATTGTTCAAAATTTAATTATTTAAAGAATAAATATTTTGTTGTAAAAGAAATGATATCTAATGCTTTAAATCATTAAAGATGATTAATCAATGTCATAACAAATCTCATCATTTTTGTTCGTTGTCATTTAATTGTACCATCATATAACTGAAATCGACAAATAATGCATTGAAATACTTTTCGGCAATTATTAGATATAACAAAGTTACAGATTAGATTACACCTTTTCTTAGTTTGTAATTCTTTCTTAAATAAAGCATATCCTTTGGATGAAAAATAATGCTATAAGCATGCGTATTTTAAGCAAAGTGTTTAAGGAAAGTATCTCCTTTCCACACAATCCCCATAAAAGGGCAACTAGTTTCATTTTATTCCTTGAAGGTTATGCAAAAGACTCATAAAAGACCCGGTATTCGCGGAATATTTTAGTTTGTTTTTACTTTTAAATCGCTGTTAACCATTAGACTGGAGCAACTTAAACCCTTTAAGTACTTGGGTGAGGTTTTTCTTTTTATATCACGGTTCATCTCTTTATCCTCATCAAGATAATGATTATGAGGCCGCATTTTTATGCTAATGTTGCTTAATTTACTCCCATTAGAGCTGCCAACTCAAAATCTCGCCAGCGCGTTAACAAAGTAATATTTAAAACTGCAAAAAATGCCACTTCGCCTGCGAAAATAGTTCTTTTTCAACAATTACAATAGCTCGCGTTATTAAAGTCGCGTTCCATGTGGGAAAAAAAAAATTCGAGTTTGAATTTCACCTGATAAAATTCTTTTCCTTTAGAAACTTTGGAATTAAGTGTGTTCACTTTTCTCGGGCGAAATAGAACTTTCACAATAAAAAAAAAATATCTGTTCTGGTTTTTCTTGATTGGCTATGGTAGTTCGATGAAATATTTAAAACTTTCAGGAAAAGTTCTATAACTAGTAGTTACATGAAGAACAGTTTTATCAGTTGAAATTGATGTTATTGATTAGAAATTGCGGTTTTACTTTTGTTTTGTTGACTTAAATGTCGAAGTTTCTCTGAATAATTTTTGCATTGAAAAGTACAGCCCAATTTTGAAGTTATTTTCTTAAAAGTTTCTAATGTTTGCAAGATTGCAGCGGCTAAAAGTATGTGATTAATTTCTGCACTCTACCTACATTGAAGTTACAGATATTAGTTGAATGTAGTTTTAATCAGTTTAAGTAGGATTTAAATTTGTCATCTACAGATGTAAATTGAGTAATTCTGAAATCAATAAAAGAAATGATGTAAACGGAGCCTTTGGTAGCAGAATAAAGTGCTGCCTGAAGGCCAATTGTCTAGCACTTGGCCTTGCTACAACAGGTTGCAGGCTCGAATCCGGGTGTTGGCATGGATGTTTGTTAGTGGTTGGGGCTCCACGTTAAACTACAGGTCCCGGTCTAATTAGCTCAAAGTGTGCAGAAACTGGCGTAGAGTGATAAACCAAACCAACAGAATCCAGCATTCCACCGAAACCAGTATTGGACTGAAATGTGTGCAACAAATCAATAGGGGATCAAACACTATATAATCAATAGATTAAAAAAGGAGAGGGAAATGTGGTCAACTTAAATAAATTTTTGTTTCAATTCCTGGGATATAATAACAAGTTTCATTATTCACGGACTTATAATTAGAAGGTCATTCGTTGAAAGATATATTGTTCAAGATTTAGTAATTTTAAAGAAATAATATTTTTACTGTAAAAAATAATATCTAATGTTTTAGATCATTAAACATGATTAATTACAGTCATAATAATTCTCAACATATTATAAATTTGTTCGTTGTCATTTAATTGTAGCATCATATAATTAAAATATACAAATAATGCATTCGGCAGTTGTTAGCTACAAAAGAGCTACAGATTAGATTATCCCTTTTATTAGTTTGAAATTCTTTCATAAATAAAGCATATCCTTTGGTTAAAAAAATGTTATAAGCCGCCTTTTAAGCAAAGAGTTTAAGAAAGTTTCTCCTTTCCACACAATCCCCATAAAAGGGCAACTAGTTTCATTTTATCCCTCGAAGGTTATGCAAAAGACCCATAAAAGACCCGGTATTCGCGGAATATTTTAGTTTGTTTTTACTTTTAAATCGCTGTTAACCATTAGACTGGAGCAACTTAAACCCTTTAAGTACTTTGATTTTCTTTTATATCACGGTTCATCTCTTTATCCTCATCAAGATAATGATTATGAGGCCGCATTTTTATGCTAATGTTGCTTAATTTACTCCCATTAGAGCTGCCAAGCTCAAAAATCTCGCCAGCGTTAACAAAGTAATATTCAAAACTGCAAAAATGCCACTTCACATGCGAAAATAGTTCTTTTTCAACAATTACAATAGCTCGCGTTATTAAAGTCGCGTTCTATGTGGGAAAAAAAAATTGAATTGAATTTCACCTGATAAAAATTTTTTTTCCTTCAGAAACTTTGGAATTAAGGGTTGCCACTTTTTCTGGGGCGAAATAGAACTTTTGCAATAGAAAAAGAAATATCGGTTTTTGGTTTTTCTTGATTGGCTTCGATAGTTCGGTAAAAAAATATTTAAAACTTTTAGTAAAAGTCTGTCACACGAAGAACTGTTTTATCAGTTGAAAATGTTTGAGTTTGTTCAGTTGAAAATGATTAACATCATTTTCAACTGATAAAAACAGTTCTTCGTGTAACTACTTGATCAAAAATAGCGATTTTTGTTGACTTAAATGCCGAAGTTTCTCTGAATAATTTTTGCAATGCTAAGTACAACCTAATTTTTTTAAATTTTCTTAAAAATGTTCTAAATTGTTCAATATATTGCAGCAGCTAAATGTATGGGATTAATATTCTGCACTCTATTGAATTCCTACATTGAAACTGCAAATATTAGTAGAAATTAGAATAAATTTTTTTTTTAAGTATTTGGAATTATCATGTTCTTATATAAATTCAGTAATTCTGAAATCTATAAAAACATATGAAAACAAAAGAGTAAGATGTGGCCTAATGGTCAATTGGATAATGCTCTGGCTTTTGGTGCTTCGGGCTCGAATAATGGCGATGACATGGAATTGTGTTAGTGGTTTGGACTCCGTGTTAAATTGCAGGTAGCGGGCTAATTACCCAAAGTGTGCAGAAAATGAGCGTAGAGCGATAAAATATCCTGAACGGTTGAATTCAGCATTAAACGAAACCAGTAGTCAACCGAAATGTATGCAACAAATAAATATATTCGATCAAACAATGTGTAATTAATAGATTAAAAAGAAGGACGGTGAAAATATGCTCACTTAAATGAGCTTTTGTTCTGATTTCTGATATAATAACAAGCATCAATAATCATGTATATTTATAAGTCCATGAGCATTGAAGCTTGACCATCCTTTGAAAGAAATATTTTTGGATATTTAATTATTTTAAAGAAATAATTTTTTATTGTAAAGAAATGATATCTAATGTTTTAAATCATAAACATGACTAATCACCATCATGATAAATCTCATCGTATTGTTTTGTTTTTTGTCATTGTAGCGTCATATAACTGAAATCGACAAATAATGCATTGAAATACTTTTCGGAAATTATTAGCTATAACAAAGTTACAGATTAGATTTTTGGATAGTTTTAATTATTTAAATAAAGCATATCCTTTGGATAAAAAAAAATGTTATAAGCCGCCTTTTAAGCAAAGAGAAATGAAAGTATCTAATGTTTTTTTATCCCTTGAAGGTTATCAAAAGACCCATAAAAGAGCTGGTATTCATGAATATTTTAGTTTGACTTTTAAATCGCTGTTAACCATCATGAACCCTTTAAATCTTTTTTATATCACGGTTCATCTCTTTATCCTCATCAAAATTGTTTTTAGGGAGGCCGCATTTTATGCGTTACTTAATTTACTCCCATTAGAGCTGCCAACTCAAAATCTCTCCAGCGCGTTAACAAATAATATTTAAAACTGCAAAAATGCCACGTACGAAAAGGGTTCTTTTTCAACAATTACAATAGTTCGCGTTATTAAAGTCGCTTAATAAGAATAGGAAAAATTCGAATTTGAATTTCCCCTGATAAAATTCTTTTCGTTTAGAAACTTTGGAAGTAAGTGTTGCCACTTTTCTTTCGAAATAGGAAATAAAAAAAATCGGTGTTTTTGATTTTTCTTGATTGGCTTCGGTAGTTCGGTAAAGTATTTAAAACTTTTAGAAAAAGTTCCGTAACTAGTAGTTATACGAAGAACAGTTTTATCAGTTGGAATTGATGTTATTGATCAGAAAATAGCTGTTTTCTCGCTTGTTTTGTTGACTTAAATGTCGAGATTTCTCTGAATATTTTTGCAATGCAAAAATACATCCTAATTTTGAAGTTGTTTACTTAAAAATTTTCTAAAGTCTTCAAGTCTGCTTCAAGTAGCTTGCAGCAGCTAAAAGTATGTGATTAATATTCTGCACTCTACCTACATTGAATTTGCCAATATTAGTTAAAATGAGTGATTCTGAAATCAATCAAAGAAATGATGAAAACGGACCCTTTTGGTGTAGAGCGAAATGCGGCCTGATGGCCAATTGGCTAGCTCTCTGGCCTTTGGTATCACAGGCTTCAGGCTCGAATACTGGTAGAAGCATAGATGTTTGTTAGTGATAGGGACTCCCCATTAAACTGCATGTTCCAGTCTAATTAGCCCAAAGTGTGCAGAAAATGACCGTAGAGCGATAAACCAAACGAACAGAATTCAACATTCAAACGAAATGTGTGCAACAAATCAATAGGCGATCAAACAATACATAATCAATAGATTAAAAAGAAGGACGGTGAAAATATAGTCACATAAAATGAGCTTTTGTTCCAATTTCTGGGATGTAATATCAAACTTCAATCTTCATGGACTTGTACTTAGAAGAACATGCATTAAACGATATATTGCTCAAGATTTAATTATTTTAAAAGAAATAATTTTTTATTGTAAAGAAATGATATTAACGTCTTAGATCAATAAACATGATTAATCACTGTCATAATAGATCTCATCATAATTTTTTATTCGTTGTCATTTAATTGTAGCGTCATATAAATGAAATAGACAAATAATGCATTGAAATACTTTTCGGCAATTATTAGCTATAAAAGAGTTACAGATTAGATTATGCATTTTATTAGTTTGTAATTCTTTTTCATAAATAAAGCATATCCTTTGGATAAAAAAATGTTATAAGCCGCCTTTTAAGCAAAGAGTTTAAGAAAGTATCTCCTTTCCACACAATCCCCATAAAAGGGCAACTAGTTTCATTTTATCCCTCGAAGGTTATGCAAAAGACCCATAAAAGACCCGGTATTCGCGGAATATTTTAGTTTGTTTTTACTTTTAAATCGCTGTTAACCATTAGACTGGAGCTACTTAAACCCTTTAAGTACTTATTTTCTTTTTATATCACGGTTCATCTCTTTATCCTCATCAAGATAATGATTATGAGGCCGCATTTTTATGCTAATGTTGCTTAATTTACTCCCATTAGAGCTGCCAACTCAAAATCTCGCCAGCGCGTTAACAAAGTAATATTTAAAACTGCAAAAATGCCACTTCACATGCGAAAATGGTTCTTTTTCAACAATTACAATGGCTCGCGTTATTAAAGTGGCGTTCTATGTGGGAAAAATTTGAACTTGAATTTTTCCTGATAAAATTCTTTTCCACGGAAACTTTAGAATTAAGTGTTGCCATTTTCTCGAGCGAAATAGAACTTTTGGAAAAGAAAAAAAATATCGATGTTTTTGGTTTTTTTCTTTGATTGGTTTTGGTAATTCGGTAAAATATTTAAAACTTTTAGAAAAAGTTCTGTAACTAATAGTTACACGAAGAACAGTTTTATCAGTTGAAGTATGTTATTGATCAGAAAAGTGGTTTGTTGACTTAAATGTTGAAGTTTCTCTGAATAATAATTTTTTTTGCAATGCAAAGTATATCCTAATTTTGAAATTATTTTTTAAAAAATGTTCTAAAGTTTTCAAGATTGCAACAGTTAGCAAAGTATGTGATTAATATTCTGCACTCTACCTACATTTAAGTTACAAATATTAGTTGAAATTTTATTTAATCTGTTTAAGTAGGATTTAAATTTGTCATCTCCAGATGTAAATTGAGTAATTCTGAAATGTATTAAAAATTATGAAAACGCAACCTTTGGGAGTAGAGCAAAATGCAGCTAGATGGCTAACGCTCTGTCCTATGGTCCCACAGGCTTCAGGCACGAATCTCAGCTGTAGCATGGATGTTTGTTAGTGGTAGGGACTCCATCTAAACTGCAAGTCCCGGTCTAATTAGCCCAAAGTGTACAAAAGATGACCGTAGAGCGACAAATCAAACCAGCCGAATTCAGCATTAAATCGAAACCAGTATTGAACTGTAATGTGTGCAACAAATCAATAGGCCATCAAACAAAGTATAATCCATGAGAAGGACGGTAACAATTTGGCCACATCTAACTCTTTTTGTTTCAATTTCTGTTATATAATAACAAGCATCAATGCTCATGGACTTTTATAAGTCCATGAATATTGAAACTTGGTTATCCATTGAAAGAAAGTCGTAGAAGATTTAATTATTTTAAATAAATAATTTTTATTGTAAGGAAATAATATCTAATGTTTTAGATCATTAAACATGATTCATCACAGTCATAATAAATCTAACCGTAATTTTTTGTTCGTTGTCATTTAATTATACCTTCATATAACTCGAATAGACAAATTATGCATTGAAATACTTTTCGGCAATTGCTAGCTATAAACGAATTACGGATTAGATTACACCTTTTATTAGTTTGTAATTCTTTCACAAATAAAACATTTCCTTTGGATAAAAAAATGCTTAAGCCGCCTTTTAAGCAAAGAGTTTAAGAAAGTATCTCGTTTCCGCACAATCTCCATAAAAGGGCAACTAGTTCATTTTATCCCTTGAAGGTTATGCAAAAGACCCGGTATTCGCGGAATATTTTAGTTTGTCTTTACTTTTAAATCGCTGTTAACCATTATACTGGAGCAACTTAAGCCCTTTAAGTACTTAGATGAAGTTTTTTTCTTTTTATATCACGGTTCATCTCTTTATCCTCATCACGATAATGATTATGAGGCCGCATTTTTATGTTAATGTTGCTTATTTTACTCCCATCAGAACTGCCAACTCAAAATCTCGCTAGCGCGTTAACAAAGTAATATTTAAAACTGCAAAAATGCCACTTCACATGCGAAAAGTTCTTTTTCAACAATTAAAATAGCTCGCGTTATTAAAGTCGCGTTCTATGTGGGAAAAAAAATTGAATTTGAATTTCACCTGATAAAATTCTTTTCCTTCAGAAACTTTGGAATTAAGTGTTGCCACTTTTCTTGAGCGAAAATATTGGTTTTGGTTTTTCTTAATTGACTTCGGTAGTTCGGTAAAATATTTAAAACTTTTAGGAAAAGTTTTGTAACTAGTAGTTACACGAATAACAGTTTTATCAGTTGAAATTGATGTTTTTGATCAGAAATAGAAGTTTGTTGACTTAAATGTCGGAGTTTCTGTGAATAATTTTATGCAATGAAAAGTACAACCCAATATTGACATTATTTTCTTAAAAATTTCATAAATTTTTTCAGCTAAAAGTATGTGATTAATATTATGAACTCTACCTACATTACAATGGCAAATATTAGTTGAAATTAGATTAAAACTGTTTAAGTCGAGTTAAAAATTATCATGTCAAGATATAAACTGAGTAATTCTGAAATCAGTAAAAAAAATGATGACAACGGAGCCTTTGAGTGTAGAGTAAAATGCGGCCTGATGGTCAATTAGATAGCTCTCTGGCCTTTGCCACCACAGGATCCAGGCTGGTATCCTGGCGGTGGCATGTATATTTATTAGTGGTTGGGTCCCCACGTTAAACTACAGGCAGTAGAGCAACAAACAAAACAATTTGTAGAGTAAAAGCACTTTTCATGATAAAAGAAATTAACGATTCAATGAAATATTTATTTAAACATTTTAATAGTTTTGTCTTTGATTTTGATGTATTTCATAATTAGAGTTTGGTAAATTGACATTAATTTCTATGTTACATTTGGTGACTTCCTTGATGGGCCAATAAGATCTTTTCTTACCAAACATTCCTGTCCTCAATTTTTTGTTGCTCTTGTTCTTGTTGAAAATGGTAGATAATGAAAAGGAGAACTAGTCTAATTATAATATGATTCATTGAAATAGGTTAATTTTTAATGTATAAAATAGCTATAAAAATGTCTAAAAGAAAAAAAAAAAAAAAATACCATGCAACATTGGAATAATCACACGCCAACTAGTTGAAACTTTATGTTTTGTGAACTATCAATTAAATGTCCTGTGTCAAAGCACTACAATAAGTTTTATACCTAAAACTTGGATACCTAGAAAATTTAGAAAAATCACCGAAACTTGGGAACCAAGAAATCATCAAAATTTCTTGGATATTTTGATGGAAAAGTCATATTTCTTGTATTTCTTTATAAATATGTTGTATAGTTTGCTTATGGACATCCCATATTAATTTGCCAATACTATAATTTGCATACTACTAATAGTTACTTAGTTTAAATATTACGGCAAGAAACTTTCAAGGGGAAAACTGTGATCAACCAAAAATTATTGAAATTACTTCTATATCGATCTAAAAAATTATGTGGTTTCCTTAGCATTTTGTAATATATATATATAGATATAAAAAAATTAATATATCACATAAAATGCAAAGTGGTGCATTTTAATGATAACAAATGTTACTATAAATATTATAAAAATTTTGTAGTTGATTCAATAAACAAAAATGCCATTTTTAATAAAATAAAGCAGTTAAAAATGTATCTTTTTTGTTCATGTTATTAGAATGGAGAGAAAAATTAAAATAGTTCTTTCCCTGCTGCTGGATTAAAAAAAAGAACTACGTTATTTAAGATGAGCATTGTTTTTGTAATAGTATAATGATGTATTTATGTTTTAATTTTGCAGTTATGTGAACATCACAGATTACATCGTGGCCAGTGCACCAGTACCCTATCTCAATTTGGCCGTGAGACAGCATGGCAAAATAATGGACACCACCTTGAATGTACAACCTGGCACTCCACTAGAAATGCTCATCTACCTAGACAGAAAGAGCGCTGGTAAAACATTTTTACCTTTCCATCTTTCTTAGATTAAAAACGGCGAGTTTCTAAAGTTTAAGCATTATTAAAAAGTGAGACGCATATATTTAAGTTTTTTTCACTCATTTAATTTTAATTTTAATTAATTTAATTCAGTTCCATATGGCCACAATTAGTTGCACCAAGGTCATCAAGTTGGATCTCGAATACTTGTTCTGTAGCATATCCTCTTCAATGGCAGCAATGCCATCAATGATCCTCCAGTTTAGAATAGCCATGTTCCGTAACTTTTCGAGAAGTTAGAGGTATCGTATATCGAACAAAGGTATGGGACATGAATAATGTAAAAACACTGATGGCATTGTTACCATTGATGAGGAGATGATGCAACGGACATGGCAAGAAATCGAGTACCAACTTGGTGAAACTAATCGATGCCCAAATGTAGATGTATTAAATTAAATTAAACTAAAATTAACTAGAGCGAAAAACTTAAATATATACATTTAACAATAATCTTCTTTTGTATATCTTTTCATTTGTCCTTGTAATAAATCATTTTGAAATTGTAAAGAGGCGTTATGGACATTATTTTATAAGTATGTTTTAAAGTAGGTAATTTACATATAATTATATAAATAATGACTAAAATTTATGAATAAAATTGGTTTTATATATATATATATATTTATTTTAGATGTATAAATAAATCTGCTTTAATTTTGTGAATATAATTATTCTATTGTGTGTACAAAATTATGGAATATGCTGTCTTGATCGATTTATGTACTTTGCTGAAAAATAAATCCTTGATCAAAAACAAACAAAACTTTCTTCAGATAAATAGTTCACTATTAATTAATCATAGCATCTATTATTGATTATATTTCAAAATAGTTTCTGTAAGTATTAATTACTTTGTTCTAAACTTAATATTTCTTAATATTTAAAGCAATAATGTACAATGCTTACTGAGACTCTTATATGATTTTATTAAACGAATTTCTAAATATATCAGGACAAATAAAAAATTACTACACTTCAAATATATTTATTTTTGAAACATTTCCAACTTATTGTTCCGCTAATATATATATATAATAGTCTATTAAATATGTATAGTCTTTTAAATATATATATATATATATTTAAAAGACTATTTTTCATAATTTTTATTAAAACAATTTGTCTGTGTTTTAAAAGAATATAGAAATATACCATTAATAGTAATACATTTAAATATTTCTATACTTCATAATACAATATTATTTCATCACAATTTCCTTATATCGACAATTAAGTCGGACAGTATAATTAACTAATTGATTATTATAATTGACAGTATAATAAGATTTCAACTTTCTACTTTTTACGTACAGTTTTATACACATAGAATATTAAAACATTTCATTCATTACGAAGTTATATACAATCATTTTCTCTAAAGAACTTCTTACAGAAAATATTTTCTGTTTCAATTTTAAAATTCTGAGAAGTTATTAGCTATTAATATTCTATTACTTATTAATTAATAATAGTATTAAATGCTAAATTATTATACGCAATATATTTTTAATTATTCTTTATTTTAGAAACTTACGGCTTGTTGACGAGTTTCCTCAAAGTAACCGATAGCACACCCAATCAAGAAGAAGTCATCATTATGAATGGGTAAAATATTTCATCATTATCTTACGAATTATTACACTAAAAAATTTTTAAATTGTTTGATTACGAATAACTGGAAAATGATCATGAATGTCATATTTGATTAGTTATATTTATTAAGCTAAATTTAAGTTATTTAATCCTTGAATTAATATATAGTTTTCTATTAAATGATTCATACATATATACTTTTGTGAAGAATTGAAGAAGTAAGTTTCATTGACTAGGAATCATTCGAAAACTATTTTGTTATGCATCATACTTTTGTCAATATATATAAAAATATTATTTAAGTGTCCCATATATAATATAAAATCATTTTCAGTAAAAATTAAATCTACTAAAAATATTAATTTCATGATATTACAAAATGTTACTTCCGAAATAATCACAATCAATACCAATTTTTATTTAATTCATTATTGATGATTAAATAATTTTTAAATTACTTTTATTTACAAATATTGATTAATTTGTTAGCTTATTAGAGAATAAATAATTGATTAAAAATTAAAATGTATATTTAGTACAAAATTGTAAAACAATAAATTCCGGAGATTATTATTTTGAGAAAACGCAATGGATAACACAGTTCTGCAAAAAATATTTTCGAAAAGCAAAGTAACACAAAACAAATAACATAAATATAAAAAAAAACATAAAAAAAAATTAAAGTTATGACTATTCATGTTATTTGCAGTGCAAATGAAATGCATTTTCCATTTATCACTTAAGGTTTTTTTTTTTTTTTTTCACAAAAGGTATTGCATATTTCAGAACATTTACTTAAAGTCATGAAATTTTAACTATCAATATTAATTTTATTAATCCTATAAATTGAAGATTATTGCAGTTTTTCTTAATCAGAGTAAATAATAAATGAATAATAGATATAATATTAAAAATTACAAGTTTTTGTAATAAAGTGTTTTGTTTTCATTAAAGATGTTTTTACGCTTTTCCTGGAGTGACCATTACAAAGAGTGTCTATTTTTATTAGAATTATTGTTTACACTATTAATTAAATTAATATATTTTGCGAACTAATACAAATAATATTTTATTTCCGCTTATCATATTGAATTGAATTTAGACTGCCATATGTGGTATAACATTTTTATTATTATAATTTTCCCATAATAAGCATAAAAAAATTACAAGAAACAACAGTTATTTCACATACAATTTTCTCATCATTTATTTTTGTTATTGGAATTGAATGTTAGTCAGAGTTTTCATCATCTACATAAGCAATCACACAAAAATTATAAACCTTACACAACATTAAATACGAAAATCTAATCATATCATGAGCATTCTTATATATCACAAGAGATTAGCGAGACAAATCTAATAATCCAAATGCTCCAATTGAAATAAATCACAACAACTGAATAAGCAGTATCCTTCACGAGCATCTGCTTGCCATTCTAACAGTGAGAAATCTTTTCCAGATGTTCGATTGACCCCTACATCTTCGGCAACTTCCAATCCCTGGAGAATGGGGACGCCCTCTCGGCGAAATTCAGAGCGTTCAAATTTCCAGACGCCAATTATGTCCTCTTTGTCGGCACTGTTAGTGTCTGCTTACAGCAGTGCAGAGGGGTAAGTATTTACAGAATCAGTTTACCCCGCTCTCGTTAGAGGAAAAGAGTTTATTCAAATACTTCATGCTAGCTATTGAAAATCCATGGCATGGAAATTATTTCGGCAGAGCGTGGGTGGTATTGCACCTAATTGAGAACTTGAAGCACGTTTCCTGATATTATTGCAGGGTATTTTTAAAATTAAGATATCAGTTATCATGAACACGCTGTTTCGTTGAAAGGGTATTGAATATAATTTAAATCTGGGTTTTTATGTTTAATGGGTACATATTAGATTGTCAATGTAAATGTAGTAGTCAATGTAAATGTAAGTAGTCAATGTGAATGTAAGTAATCAATGCAAATATAGTAGTAGTCAATGTAGATTGTCATCATATTATCAATGGAGTGGATAAGTGTGTATGTGTAGCTGGTAATGCATGTTAAACGGAACTTCAAGCACGTTTTCTGAAATTATTACAGGGTATTTTTTAAAATTCAGATAGCCTTTACCATGAAAAATATTATTGGTTTTATTTGTGATCTAAAATAGAAATTCCTTTAGAAATAGTAAATATTATATCAGAATTTATAGTGTGTATCATAGATATATTTAATAAAAAACATTATAAAAATTACATAAATCATATGTATGTGTAAAAGTTTTTTTATTTATTCAAACTGTAATTCAAAAATTGTTAAAAAATTAAATGATTTTGAAGAAGCAGGAGAATTTTGCTATTGTTTTAGTTGTAAAGAAAATTTTATCTCAAATTTACAGATGTAAGTTGGAAAGAAATTTCAAGTCCAAAATTCACAAATTTTGGCTTCACAAGCATGTCGAATTTCACAAATTTAATTTTAAAGCAATAGTAATCTTTTGAAATAATTGTTGTTATTTAAATAGCTAATGTTTGTAGAAATTTTTATACATGTTTAAGCACTTAGTAAAAAAAAAAAATAAATTTCAACTAAAGCTTTAAAAGAGCAGTTACTTAAAGATGATCTGCATTATAAAATGTACATGTGAACTGCATTTTGATAAATATATTCAAAGGAGTATCTTTTTCATTCGCAGTACTTTTATCATTTGGAATGAGAAAAATTAAAAGATTTTTTATTCAAGGTTTTTAAAATGGCAGTTAGTTTATAGTCAAATAGCACTCTAGATTCTTTTAGACTTAAAAAATTTTAAAAAAGAATCCGTATCTCCTATAAAAATTTCCTTATTTGCATAATGAAACGCTACTTTTCAAGTCAAACGAAATAAATCTTGTAGAAAAGGATTCATTTTCTTCTTAATACCAGCTATTTGAATTTCCCATTTCTAATTTTCTATGTATTTAAATATTTTTAAGTGCGCTTTCTTTAGAAACCAAATTTTTATTTTAAATTACAATTTATTTTAAAACCTGAGACTGGAATAATATTTTATCTTTGCATGTCATAAATCATTAAAATGCAGCAAATAAGAAATTGCAATTAAAAGTGGAAGTGGTACCCTAATTATACATAATTTAAATTGTATATATCTTCTGTAGTATATATCTTTCATTTACATTAATTTGTTAAAAAATATCAAAATTTCTTTTGCTGTTAATTCCAAACTGCTAGTGTTTATAATTTTTTTAAATATTCCATGATTTGTTTTTGTATGGATTGCTAAGATATAACACCATATTGGTGAAGCTATTTAAATAATAAGAGAATTAACATAGTGTGTCTCAAAATTCTCGAAAGATTTGAATTCCAAAATAATGAATAAAAAACGTTAATTTTATCTTCATATTTTGAAATATGTTGTTAAAAAGGTGCCAATAGAAATGAATAGGATACAAATACAGGAAGACCCTGCTTAAGTCGCTTCGCTAAACCCTATTTCAGTATTATAAGTAATAAAAAAAAAAACGTCTATTCAAATTGCACTTGTCAAGGACTATTTTTAAAGCGAGAAGGAGTCAGTCATTTAGCGGGAACAGGGGGCATCACAAGTAGGCGACTGACATCACACCCCCCCACACCTCCTTGGCTCCATGTTTTATACTAATGGTTTGGTTGATGGGACTATAAGAAATGCTGGAGAGAGGCACTTTGACAACTTTGATGGTGGTATAGTTGCCATTTTTTGATCTTAGACAAAATAGAGCAGGATAAAAAAGAAAATATCGTATTTTTTGTTGAATTCCAGGCCAGCAATTATGACCTTGACATTTCGCAATCGCTGTGAATGCAGGATATCTAGAAACTGCATAGTAAAGATAGATATTCTGTTGAATAATCTGTTGAATGAATCTGTTTGCAGTGGATTGCAAGTCATTGCGGCAGATATGGAAATGAGCAGACTGATATGTTGGTCAGGAATGGATCACAAATGATGCAATCTGATCCTACTTTGTCTTTGCGGCACATTAGGCGATGTATATCTTTCTCTGTTATCTCTATCTCAGCCTATATATTGAAGAGGCTCCTGAAAAAAGGGAAATTCCTATTGAATAAGTCAAAAAGATTTTCCAGCTGCTTTCCTAGAGCAGGCCTTCTTTAGACTTGTCACGGGTCATAACTACTTACAGAGTCATCTGTATAGAACAGAACTGACTGATACAGATATCTGCTACCTTTGCAACCATGGTGTGCCCATGACTGGAGAGCATCTCATCATATGCCGTTCTGTTCTTAACTGCATCAATTTTTGTGTTGCTGTCAATGCATTTAGTGATTGTATTTATTGTATTGGGCTGCTAGTCGACTCTTGTCCAAGAGGTGGGAGACGGGCAAAGAATAAAAAAGTACTAAGCAATAATATTAGGATTGCCCGAAATCTCAAATTTTGAGGCTTATTATCTGCGTTGGCATGACGTCAACTGATTGATAAAAGCGATGGAAATGATAAATAATCCATTAGAGATTTTTTGAAACTACTGAGCGACTGAGAAATATTTGCAAGGAGCATGGAAGAATGCTTGTTCGGAACTATGCAAGAATTTTGGTACAAATGAATCAATTGTTGATGATGATGAAATCAATTGTTGATGATGATGAAATCAATTGTTGATGTCAAGGTCGGATAAAAAAAAATGTGCAGGAGTTAAAAAAATGATTACAACTGGTGAAAGTCTTTCCATCGATGATCATAAAGAATCAGTAGAGCAACAAGTGCAAGAAGAAGACGAAATTATCATCCCTTAAGATGAGGAAACGAAAAACAGATTAGCTACCATAACGTAAATTATGGATTAATTATAGAATAATTTAAATTATGATAGATGTTCAAAGGCAACACAAAGTGTCATTGATATGATGTCTTGCTCTAGATAACTACTTGCTGAACAAAATAGAAAAGGCAAATGACGTTAGACGACATCTTCACAAAAATTTCAAATGAGGAAGATACTTCCTCATCAGAAACTCAGAAACATAATTCCGAACTTTGTCTGATTTTCATCAATGTTTTATGAATAAAAATTGATATTAGCATTAAATAAATCCATAATTAATTTATTAAAAATTGTTCCAAAATAAACGTCATAAAATAATTTTTTTTTCTTTTCTCTACTCTATTTCACTTATTCCAATTATTATATCCCTTTTAAGATGACCACTTTTAACGCTGTTTCGTTTAGTGCGGAACCTTAATGTAACGTACCGCCCGCTATAAAATATATGAAATAAGAGAAGTCCACTAATTAAAAGATTAATTTTTCTTCAAAAGTAAATAACAAGGAATTCAATCCCATTAAAAATATTTTTATCTGCATATTAATCGATAACTATTTATTATAATAAATAAAAATGTGGGTAAATATTAAAAAAATTTTTGATTTAAATCCAGCGTTGCTTGTTAAATGTTTACAGTCCTTCAAAATATTCATTAAAATGTATTAAGGAAATGAGTATTTTTTAATATTTTATAATTTATTATAATACATATTATTTATTATTATTATTATTATTATTATTATTTTATAATCTAAAATTTTATAATTTGTTTGACCTCATTTTATTAGCTTATTTTTTATCACTATCAGAGTTTATCTGTTGTTAAAGAATTCATTGTAATTTTATAAAACCGGATACAAAATATTTTCCTTTAATATATCTTTATGGTTATTTCCAGGTACCTTGCGGTAACGGTCAGTTGGGTTACGGTCGCAGGCGGAGACGTGCGATTCCAACAGATCTTCCCCCGATCCCAACAAAGTGTTCGAAGTTGAGATGACCACCTTCCTCAAAGTGGAGTACACAGAAGATCACTTCACACTGAATAAAGGTAATTCCCTATCCTTTCTGCAATGCATTTTATTTTTTTTCACATCACATCCTTAATATGTGATGATAACATTAGTTTGAAACGTAGTAGTAGTTTGAACATAGTAGTGTCTGAAATTTAGTGGTACTAATAATTTTAAAGAAACAGAAATCCGATGGGGTCGTTAAAATACCCCTATTTAGAACATCTTCCAAACACATCATCTGCCAATGCAAAAATGTGTGTATAGACTGTACACCAGATATGATAAAAGAAGATCTAACGTCAAAAATTAGTTCAAGAATGTCCACTAACTAAAACGCTGTAAACAATACCACATGGAAACAACATAGCTACGGGAAAAAATCAACATTTATCGCCTAGTAGCCTAAACATAATGCATTATGTTTAGGAGCACTTTATTTATGGTGCTAAATGTAACACCTGCCTGCAAAGATGCTGCACTATTGACATCAGTATCAGATGTTAGTACTGTGCAATTATAGCAGTTTTGACTTCATCGACAAACTGTGAAATTACAGTTTGATATCATCTTCCTAGTTGAAATTCTAATTTTTTTTTTCTTCCAACGCCATCATAAACTATACAACTTTTACAAACATTGGCCAACGGCTTAATTTTCGTATTCGCTGCTACTCAATGATAGTAGCACTAGTAACATACGGGTATTTTTATAGAAGAGCTTTAACAACAATGTAGGTTCAATTGACAAATCATTACAGTCGGAAACGTTGAAATACAAACTTAATACTTGTCTTATCGTTTTGTACATAAAACGGTTTTGCAACATTTGCATAGCTCCCACCGTCGTGCAAGAATGCAAATCATCAAATCATTTCGTTCCTGCTTATCAGTCTTGTTCTGAAATTATTGAAATTGTCAATTTTTTCCGTGTCCATTTTTAAGAAGAATTTTACAGCGCCCTCTAGTGGGCATTTTAAAAACTAATTTTAGTGATTTGTTCAGAGCATCTGGTTTAATCAATTTTGAGGTCAATCAGATTCAGTTGCAAGAATAAAGGAAGTTTAATTATAACAGTCTTTTTAAATCGAATATAGAAATAATTGTAACAAATAAATTCATATTGGAAATGGAGGAATGGATTATTTGTTTGGGTTAGTTAGAAGGTCTCACAAACATGGAGAATCCTTATAAATAAAAGAGATAATGTTTAAAGTGTAGTAGATTTATTTTGTCTTTAATAATTAACAAAATGCGATGTCAAAGAAATATATTTTTAATGTGGTTCTCATAATTTTCAAAAATTCAAACATTAATAATTAGATTTAATCTTCAAAATCATGAGGTTAGCAATTGCATTTAGTAAAAAATCAATTTTTGAAAAATGTAATCATCTTTAAGTAGTTCAAACTCTTTTTCTTCTTATGTTTTCAAATTACGAATGTGGAGGGAGAGGGAGACTATCTTGTCGAAAAATATAGTTTTATAATAAATAAATGGGAACTTGTTTAAAGAAAATATCTTTAATGTGGTATTTCTTCAAAAACTTCCAGGATTAGACCACTATGTTTTTTTAATCTTCAAAACCCTGAGATAAACGATTGCATTTAGCAACAGTACCAGAATCAACTTCAGAAGTTTAATACCATCCTTAAAAATTTAACTCTGCTTCCTCCTATACATAGTGATGGTTAAAATGTTTTTGCATGTTTATGAAATAGAGGAAGAAATGTCGAAAAAGGGTTAGATAAATAAATGCGATGTAGTTCAAAAAATTATCTTTTGTGTGTTATTTCAATCAATGATTAGACCAAAATGTTTTTAATCTATCAAAAATTGAGGTCCCTAAAATGAATGATCACGTTAAACAATAGTACAAAGATCAACCTTACAAAAATTTAATTCTGGTCCTAAAATATTTAAACATTGCTTTCTCGTATACTTAGTGATTTTTAAAATGTTTTTCAAGAGTATGAATGTGGATAGAAGAAGAAATATCTTGTCTAAAAATATAGTCTTATAATAAATAAATGCGATGTAGTTAAAAAAAAATTTCTTTAACATTTCATTTCAATCAGAAACACTTCCATGATTAGACCAAAAGGCTTTTAATCTCCCAAAAATTGAGATCCTAAAGTGAACCATCACTTTAGGCAATAGTACTAGGTTCAACCTTGCAAAATTTAATAACCATCCCTAAAACGTTCAGACCCCCTTCTCCATCCACCAGTAAAAGGCAGCCCATTTATCTAAGGGAGTTGGTCACTGAAGCACATAATCAGTTTCTGGCCACAGAAATTCCTTTTATGAACAGGCCAACCTTCCTCCAATTCCTGATTACTTCCCACTTTCTATCATTGAGAGGAAGGGTTTGAGATAAAAGTCGTTGCAGCGGAATGACTTGCCATCGGTGATTACTTTTCGGATATGACACATTTTAAAGCGCAAAACGCAAGTTCCGAAAGCTGCAGATATTCCATTTTAGTCATGGATGAACGCTGCTGAATTCGGAAACACGTGATCAAAAACTTGTGCCGATAGAAATTTTCTAGAGACCATGGATTTCGGTTGGGAGATTTGATAGAATAAAAATTCTTTTTTATTAAATTTTTGTAAATGTGTCATTTTTTTCAATTTCTGCTTTATTAGCATTTGGTCCGTGAAATCATGTTTTGTTGACAATCTTATAATGGAGGTTTCCAACTATATTGTTGGAAGTTCTTGTTCTGATAAAGTTCTCATTCTCGTTCTAAAGAAGTTCTGGTTGGCATTTTTACAAGGATGGGCTTCCAACTATAATGTTGGAAGTTCTTGTTCTGTTGGCCTTCTTATAATGGTGGGTTCCCAACTAAAATGTTTTATTCCCTTGTTCTGTTGACAATCTCAACAATGGTGGGTTACCAACTATATTGATTTAAGTTCTTGTTCTGTTGACAATCTTATAATGGTGGGTTTGCAACTATATTGTTGGAAATCCTCTGTTGACCTTCTTATAATGGTGGATTACCAACTATAATGCTGGAAATTGCTGCTCTTTTGGTTAATATTATAATGGACAATCTTATAATGGTAAGTTCCCAATTATATTGTTGGAAGTACTTGTTCTGTTGACAATCTTATAATGGTATTTTTTCAAATATATTGTTGGAAGTCCTTGTTCTGTTGACAATTTTATAATGATCTGTTTCCAACTATATTGTTTGAAGTTTGCCTTGTTCTGTTGACAATCTTATAATGATGCATTTTCAACTATATTGTTGGAAGTCCTTTTTCTGTTGACAATCTTATAATGGTGGGTTTCCAATTATATTGTTGGAAGACCTTGTTCTGGTGACAATCTTATAATGGTGGGTATCCAACTATTTTGTTGGAAGTCCTTGTACTGTTGACAATTTTATAATGATGGGTTTCCAAATATATTGTGGGAAGTTCTTGTTCTGTTACAATCTTATAATGGTATGTTTCCAATTATATCTTATATGGTAGGTTTCCAATCATAATACTCCAATGTACTTCGTTATAAAATGGGGATGAAAAATAAAGTTATCTAGGGTGACTTTTCAAATGAAACAATCACTTACTTATGTGCAGTATGAAAAAAAATCTTCATCTAGAATGTCTGAAGCGATACATGACAACTATCTATAATCTACTGCCCTGTCAAGTAGTTTCATAAAGCAATGTAAGCCAATGGAGGGAATCGAACTCCATTCATTCTCTCATTAATTATGCACATTTCAATTGCCTACGATATGTTTTTTATAGGTTTGTGAAATTAAAAATATTTTCGAAATTAAATAGTCAATTTTACTGCAAATAAAAAAATTAAATTTATTTGGACACATTAATTTAAATGCTTAAATAGTACAATAAATGTAAATAATACACATATGTATTTTTCAATAATGAAAATGGCTTTTTTATGGTATTTTTATTCAATATTTTTTGTATCAAATTAATTTTGTAATCATACTCCCTCCCTACACTTTGACAAAGGCGCTCCTCTCCTTTGGCTTTCATGACAATTGGTCAGTCGGTCTCGAAATTTTCACCTGAGAGAAAGTACAGCTGAACCAGCGCTCCTGCTGTGAAATGTTTAGTTGATAGCCTCTCATCCCGATAGGAAGTATATTTCGCGCACCCTGCGCACAGCTGAGTTTCGGTTTTCGCCTTAAAAGTGGAATCCTTTCACAAATCTAAAATTATTTTCTTTAAATGCGTTAAATATTGTGTCTAACATCGATAAATAACATTGTTATTTTTTTATAATAATAATGTTTTGAATTTCCCTGTTAATATCTAATTAATATAACGTTCATAATAATCTTTAATTAAAAATATTTCAAAATTATTAATTAATAGAGAATTTTAATGCAAGAAAACTTCATATATCTAAATATTTATTACATCCTATTCTTAAATGTTTTTAAAGAACTATATTCAAATAAACAAACAGTCTTAAATATTTTTATTTATTTATTTTGAATTCATTGTAAGGTAGATCTTATTTCTAAGTAAATAAACAACTATAAATTATTAAATACATGCTTTCTTTCCTTCAATTCAATTAACACTTTACTTCATTTCATCATATGCAACTAAATACTTAAATAATTAAATAAATCCACTCGCTATGCTGCATGTTTGTTACACATATTCCTTCTTCCTAAAATTTTCGTGCATTTAAAATCAAACGTTTTATCAGTAATTAACCTTTTTAAAAATTAACTCTACATCAACATTTCTAAAACATATTTTTTTTCTTTCGTTTAAAATCCTTCATTAGGTACAATTTAATTTTTAAACAAGAAAAAAAAAAAAACAATTTTAAATTATCCTTAGAGCAAGTAAATTATTTCTTAAATAATGTATTTTTTCGTAAATAATTAAACGAGTTAAGTCCATCAATGTAGAGCCATAGTTAACTAGAAGGATTAAGGCGTAGAAATCGTTTAAAAAAAAGAAAGAATCTTTAAATTATACCTCTATAAGAAACTTCTTTTTTTGTGCACTGTTTTAATTAGTTTTTCTTGAGCGTTTAATACTGTATAAGCTCAATGACATTTTTTTGCCCTTTTCGTGAAATACTTTCGCAGAATATGCTTTTTGCTTCTAAAACTTCAAACGATAAATAAGTTAGAACAATTAAGAAATGCGCCATTTTTTCACATGCATGAAGCCAGATTGTTTTTGGAATAATTTATTATTCAATTTTATTTTTTTCGGTATATATATATATATATATATATATATATATATATATATATATTATTATATTTCTTTAAATGTATTATAATTTTTCCAGTATTTAATATATTCAATTATATTTTATTACTTTGTAATTTTGGCTTCTCTATCCAATGATATTCGTATTATTTAATGTTGATAATGCATTGTTTTTATCTGACATTTGATATTTTTTAATTTTTAATTGTTTTTTTTTTTACGGGCAAAGTTAAAGTGGATAGATTTAATGCCATACAGTTTTACTTTTATACTTAAAATAGGTAATAAATGTCATATTATATGTAACATTACTTAAAAATAAAAGTATATAATAATTATTATTACGTTAAATGCATTTAAATTTTTTTTTATTTTTATCTTACATTAAAATAAATTATTTTCTTTACTTATCTGTAATTATGTTATATTAGAAATAGTTTTATTCTAATTAAAAAAATCAAATGGATAACTTTTATGATAACAAAGCTACTAATTTATAATAATGGAAAGTTATTTGATTTTCCATAAAGCTCTCGCTATGTAGTTTTATTTTAATTATTTATTTTCACAATTTAATATTTTATTTAACTGCATTAATTTTAATGTTTTGGACACTTAATTATTGAAATTTTCAATGATTTAGCGAATTTAACAAAAAATTAATTAAAACCACATTTTAATTAATTAAATTGTGTTTATTTTATATTTTAATATACGTTAGTTAGTTCTGTTTTACAATTATGCTTATTATAAATAAATGTTTCTTTTATATTTTTCATTAAAAATATAATTCATATAACTAAATATTTAACATAGATCTAAATATTTCTAATCATAGATCTAAACATTTTTGATCATGTCCTAAATATTTTTAAAAACTCCTTTTTGTATTCATTGTAAAAGTAGATCTTATTTTCCAGCAAATAAAAAATTTTAAATTATTAAATACATGCTTTTTTCCACTCTCTAATTCAATTAACACTTCACTTCATCTCAGCATATGCAGCTAAATACTTAAATAATTAAATAAATTTATTCACTATGCTGCATATTTGTTACACATATTCATTCATTCATTCTTTCTAAATTTTCATGCATTTAAAATCAAACGTTTTCATGAGTAATTAGCCGTTTAAAAATTAACTCTACATCAACATTTTCTAAAACATATTTTTCTTTTGTTTAAAATCCTTCATTAGGTACAATTTAATTTTTAAACAAAAAAAAAACTTTTTTAAATTATCCTTACAGCAAGTAAATTATTTCTTAAATAATTTATTTTTCGTATATAATTAAACGAGTCAAGTCCATCAGTGTAGAGCAGTAGTTAACTAGAAGGATTAAGGCATATAGATTGTCTTAAAAAAAGTAGGAATCTTTAAGTTATACATCTATAACATATTTTTTTTATGCTTTTGTGCAATCTTTTAATTAGTTTTTCCTTGAGCTTTTAACACTGTATAAGCTCAGTGACATTTTTTTGTGCTTTTCATGTAACACTGTCGCAGAACATGCTTTTTGCCTTTAAAAATTCGAACAATAAATAAGTTAGAGCAATTAAGAAATGACGGCTATTTTTTCCCATGCATGAAGCCAGATTCTTTTCGGATTAATTTAATATATTCAATTATATTTTTTTTCAGCATAAATATAAATATTATATTATTTTTATATATATTATATTATATAATTCCTATTGTTATTGTTGCTTGCAAAGATAAAGTGGATTGATATAATGCAATGTAATTTTACTTTAAACATAAAATGAAAAATAAAATCATATTATTTATAATATTACTTAAAAACAAAAGTATTTAATAACTATGATTACATTAAATGCATTTAAAAATGTGATTTTATATCTTACATTAAAATAAATTATTTTCTTTTAATTATCTGTAATTATATTATATTAAAAATAGTTTTATTATAAGTTAAAAAATTCAAATTTATAACTTTTATTATAATAAAGCTACTAACTTATAATAATGAAAAATCATTCAATTTTTACTAAAACTCTCGCTATGCAGTTTTCATTTAAATTGTTTATATTAACAATATTATTTATATATTTTATTTAACTCCAATAATTTTAACTTTTGATAAACTTATTTACTAAGTTTTCAATAAATGAGCGAAATTCAACAAAAAATAAATCAAACCACGCTCTAATTAATTAAAATATGTTTACTTGATATTTTAATATGTTAGTTAGCTTTTTTTACAATTATGCTTATTATAAATGAATATTTTTTTTATATTCTTCAATAAAAATATAATTCATCAATCTAAATATTTATGCATCACATTCTTAATTAATTTAAAAAAACTCCTTTTGTATTCTTTGTAAAGTAGATCTTATTTCCAAATAAACAAACAACTTTAGTTATTAAATATATGTTTTTTTTCTTCCAATTCAATTAACACTTTACTTCATCTCAGCATATGCAACTAAATACTTAAATAATTAAATAAATTCTCTCACTACACTGCATATTTGTTACACGTTTTCCGTCTTTCTAAAATTTTCATGCATTTAAAATCAAATGTCTTACGAGTAATTAACCGTTTAAAAATTAACTCTACATCAACATTTCTAAAACATATTTTTCTTTGTTTAAAATCCTTCATTAGGTACAATTTAATTTTTAAACAAGAAAAAAAAAAAAAATTATCCTTACAGCAAGTAAATTATTTCTTAAATAATTTATTTTGTAAATAATTAAACGAGTTAAGTCCATCAGTGTAGAGCAGTAGTTAACTAGAAGGATTAAGGCATAAAAATTGTCTTAAAAAAGTAGGAATCTTTAAGTTATATCTCTATAACAAATTTTTTTATGCTTTTGTGAAATGTTTTAATTAGTTTTTTTCCTTGAGTGTTTAATACTGTATAAGCTCAGTGACATTTTTTGTGCTTTTCATGTAATACTTTCGCAGAATATGCTTTTTGCTTCTAAAACTTCGAACGATAAATAAGTTAGAACAATTAAGATGTGCTCCATTTTTTTACCATACATGAAGCCAGATTCGTTTTTGAATAATTTAATATATTCAATTATATTTTTTTCCTGTTTTTGTAATCTTTATTGATCTATTTATTCATATTCGTAATATTTAATAATGATAACGCATTGTTTTTGATCTGATATTTGATATTTTAACTTTTCAATTGTCTTTTAATAGTTGCAAAGTAAAAGAGGATAAATTTAATGCGATGTAGCTTTTACTTTATACTTAAAATGGGAAATAAAATTCTAATATGTATTTTATTTCTTAAAAACAAAAGTATATAATAATTATTATCTCATTAAATGCATTTAAAAATGTGATTTTCTATCTTACGTTAAAATAAATTATTTACTTTAATTATCAATAATTATGTTATATTAAAAGTAGATTTTATACATTAAAAAATTCAAATCATTATGTTTTATTATAATAAATCTACTAATTATTGATTAGGAGAAATTATTCAATTTTTCAAAATTTTCTATGTAATTTTATTTAAATTTTATTTTAACAATTTATTAATCATATCATATACTTTTATATATTTTTTAATAATTTTTGAATAAATTATTCAATTTTTTATTTATAAAATATCATAGATTTTTATATTTTATTTTTTAAATTTATTTTATACAATTTATTATAAAACTTTATTTTAACTTCTTTAGTTTTAATTTTGGGTGCACTTATTTACTTAAGTTTTCAAAAATTAGCGAAGTTTCTAAAAAAATAAATCAAACCACGTTCTAATTAACTAAAATATGTTTACTTCATATTTTAATGCATGCTAATTTGGTCTGGTTTGCAATTATACTTATCATAAATAAGCCTTTTAATTTTTATATCCACAATACAAATTAATTCACAATACAATTAATACCCTTTCTAAATAAAATCTTTGAACTAAATTTTTCAAAGAACTTTTAAAACAAACAAATAATCATTAGTAATATTGATTGTATTGTAAGATTTTAAATATTTTTATTTTTGCAAAATCATTAAGATTATAAACTGCAGGAAAATAAAAATGTATGATATTTTGACAATGACTGCTGTCTTTACAGTAAATAATTCTACAAAATACATTAGATATCAATTACAAAAGATATTAGTGTACAAAATAAATAATAATAATAATTCATTAAAAGGATTAAACATAGAACATATATTTAATGATAATTTGCAAATGTATTAATTATAGTCTATTTTATAAATAAATACTCTTGAAATTCTAGTTCTTTAGAATCAAATAAATATTTAATTTCAGGTATTTAATGTGGACATCAATTCAACTAATTAAAAATAGTTAGGAAAATAATAAACGCACGCTTGATAAAATATTTTGCGGTTTAAATTTAATATTAAATTATGAATATGTTTAATTCATTTATTCAGGATTATAAGCTTTTCTAATGTAGCTGGTTCGTCTAAAATAATTTCATTCGCAATCAGAGGTGAGAAGTCCAGCATTTTTGGCGGAATCGGAGTCAGGAGTTGGTATAAAAACCTACTCCAACTCTTTCTAATTCTTTTACTTTTCAAAAAGATAAAATAATTTTATTTTTTAAAAATTACGACAATTTATTTTAAAATTAAATATTAAGAAAGCAATTCAATTGTATTATTCAATAATAGAAGCACTAGAAAAAACAGTTACTGCTTTGTCACCATACCAAGTAAATGCGCTAAAAGACTTTTCTCAGGCCTGAGACTTACATAAAATTATCTTGGATCCCCAATGAAAAAGGATCTCATAGAAGCTGTTATATTATCAAGAACAAAAAATATTTAATCTTAAAGATTTTGTGCCCAAACTGCACACTACACCTTTAAAATTGTAAAAACAACTTTATTAAGGTAAAAACTATTTTATAGATAAATAAACTGAATGAAAGTCATCAAAATTATTTTACAAATTTTATAAATTCATTAGTGAAAATATTAGTTTATAAAATTGTGGTAAATAGCCATAAATAGGGAATTGATATAAAAACAGTTCCTCATCCTAATCACAATATCGTGGAATATTTTGAATTAAAGTAATTTTTTAAATTATGATGTATGATTATACTCATATCAGAGTATAGACTTGTGATATTATTCAATAGTGTAGTGCGCAGGTTGTGCAGCTGCATTATAATTGGGTGGAGTTGGGTTGAAACTTGAGGCGCAGGTTTGAGAATACAACTTTATTTACACACCACACACATACATAGACCCTAGACGTACAATATTTAACATATTTAAAGATATATAATTATATATTCGTTGAAGGATTCCCCTTCTAATCCAAAAAAAAAAGATACTGAGGTACACGCAGGATACGTGAAATATATTTCCTATCCGGGTGAGAACCTGTAAGCCAATGCATACGAAGAGTGTGTTAAATATATTTCCTCACGGATTGAAAGACCGTAAACTAAACGTTTCTCAGCTGCCGCTCAGGTGTGCGCTGTACTCCTCTCTGGTGAGAGTCTTGAGGCCTACTGACCATTTTTCCTGAAAGCCACAGGAGGCGCTCTTGCCAGTCTGTAGAAGGGGCCTGAATAGTCGAGTGTATAGCGTTGTGACTCTCGGTGCCACAAGTTTTCGAGTTCGAGTCTCAGCAATTAAGATGTTTGTAGTAGTTCGAAATCCACTTTAAACCGTAGGTCCTGGTCTCATTTGACTATAAGAGAGTCACGGTGCCCTGTCAGACTTCTCTCACCCACATCATTCCCGAACTGTATATGGGCTACTCAGCTCTAGGCAGAGTGATCTGGTGTAATTGTAGTAATAGTGTGTACCAAGAAGCATAGTTACAATAGAATATAACTATATTAATTCTTTCTTGCAACAAGCTATTTGCTACGAGGTTTTCTTGCTGCATAACTAATTATTATAAAATAATTAATTTTTACGGCAAATTTTAATCATTTAATTGCTGAAAGAGTTTTAATAAAAATAAACAGACAAGTTCGAACTATAACTGACAATGTCAATAGATTTTCGCTCAACAATCTTGTTAAATATTTGAGTATCATCTCATTTACCCACTGATATTTGGATGACCTTCCAGACATTAATACATTTGTTTTTCTTTTTTTCCAGGAGCCCTGAAAGGAGCCTTCGAGCCCCACATGAACAAATCGCAAGAGCAAGACGCCAACGCCAATTCCAGCACTGCAAACGAAGTGGCAGCCCTCTACAGGAACGGCGCCCTGTCCCCCAATTCATCGAGTCTTACATTTACGACTATCGGGATCGTTATTGGGCTTCTGGTCCAAGCCAGCTGGATGAGAAATCTATGGAAATGAAAAGGATGGAAGAACGTTCTTCTTCTATTTTATTCACCATTGCCAATTCCGCCAACTCTAACCTTACGGTTAATCATGGATTCATAACCTAACTATTGACTATGTGTGCGCACGACTTCTCAAGAGGTGTCCGACTTACTTAAAATTCACTTTCTTGCTCGAGGGAGTTTATGATGGCGTCTTCTGTCATTTTAATCTCCACTCGGGATGTAAATATCTTATTTATGTTGTCATAAATTTAAATCCATAGCCTTTTTTAACGCATTGAATATTTTGTTTGGGGTATTAATTTCGTATATTATTGAATAATTCAGTTTTAGATAAATTTAAACAAGTAGTTGGATAGTGCATGTTTTAAAGAAAGAATACATATTTAAAGATATGGTTAAAATTAAATTTATTGAGATAAAAATAAAAATCTTTGGCGAAGGATAAACACTTGAAGTCGAAATAAACATTTAGAAAAAAAAAAAAAAAAATTAAAATTCGGGATTTAATTCGTAATTTCTTATTTCGTAAATTCGATTTCGTCTAATTATTTTTAAAAATTAGATGAAAAGTAATATTAAAAGTTGAAAAGGAATGATAATTACTTTTCAGCCATTGCAAAACATTGCTTTAAAATAAATTTATAATTTAAATAAATTTAAAAAAACAAATAATTTAAAATATTAAATAAATTTATAGTTTAAAAATTTAAATAAATTTATAATTTGAAAAATTAAATAAATTTATAATTTAAAAATGTCAATTTATAATTTAAAAATTTCAATGTATTTATAATTTAAAAAATTAAATAAATTTAAATTTTATTTTGTATTCCAATAACATAAAAATAACAATAATCTTTATCGAAGGACAAATACGTGAAGCCGAATTAAAATTTTAGAAAAAAATTAAATTTCGTAATTTCGTATTCGTATTTCGTTTATTTCCTAAGTTTAATTACGTCTATTATTTCTAAAAAATTAGACGAAACGTAATATTAAAAGTTAAAATGAAATGATAATTACTTTTCAGCCATTGCAAAACATAGATTTAAAATTTTGTTTTTAATCCATTAACATAAAAATAACAATAATCTTTATCGAAGGACAAATGCTTCAAGCCAAAATAAAAATTTAGAAAAAAAAAAATTAAATTTCTTGATTTCGTATTCATATTTCGTTTATTTTGTAAATTCAATTTCATCTAATTATTTTTAAAAATTAGACTAAAAGTAATATTCAAAGTTAAATTCGAATGATAACTACTTTTCAGCCATTCCAAAACATTGTTTTAAAATAAATTTATTTTATATTCCATTAACATAAAAATAACAATCATCTTTACCAAAGGACAAATACTTGAAGCCGAAATAAATATGAAAAAAATAATAATAATTTCGTAATTTTGTACATCTTTTATTTCGTAAACTTAATTTTGCCTAATTATTTTTAAAAATTAGACTAAAAGAAATATTAAAAGTCAAAATGAAATGATAATTACTTTTAAGTCATTGCAAAACCAATGTTTTAATAAATTTATTTTTAATGAATAAAAAAAAAAAATTAAAAATAAATAAATAAATAAAATAATAAATCTATAATCTTTATTAATCTTGTCCTTTAAAATAAATTTATTTTATAATCCATTGTCCAATAAACTTTTAAAAAATGTCATAATAATTTAACCGTAATATTCATAATATTAATAAACCATTATTTAATTTTCCATCAATATTCAAAATAGTAATTTATCAAAATATTGTTCGTAGACATTTATCATTAAGGCTATCGTTCTCAATCTCCAATAAAACCGTATCGCCATTTACATCTGATGATTAATGAATTGGTTTCTAATAACAACACAATAATAAATCAAAAAGTTTCTGAAACCTGGTTATTTTATGGCATCATCAGCTCAAAGATAATCATCAGATTTCCACTTACCATTAAACACTGCAACACAAGACGATTGCTTAACTCTCTGTATCGGACACCTCTTGAAAGTGTTATTACAATGTACGATGCTTACAATGGAAAGCTTTTCCAACTTGTCATAAATCACATCAGACATTTGATGGCACAGAACTACTCTCTTTGCAGGGTGCGATGTCTCAGTTCTGCAAACTGGTTGTGGACTACTTCTATTTTTAGGTTTGATGCAGGATGTCTCTGTTTTTTTCTGGTCTATATATAATAAGAAAGGTATTTCTGAATTAGAGCAGGAACTCTAATATAATGTGTAACCATTCCTTTGTTGTACATTAACGTCATGTGGGTTTTAAGACTAAACTGTTTAATTTTGAAGTAATTCATTTCTGAATGTAAAAACAATGTTCAAATAAAAAGTACTGATTTATTTCTGAGGGTTTCTTTTATCTTTTACAACATATTTATCTAATAATAAATGTATAAACTATTTTAAGAAATTTATATGAATTCTGGTAACTTATTAGGCTACCCACTAGCCTAATAGGCTACTTATTAGCCTAATAAGTGGTTTAGTAAGTACGATTAAGTTAATTTTTATCACACGATTGAAAAAAAGTTAGCCAAAGTGGATAGGTTCATTTTTATTTAAAACAAAGAAATTAAAGCAAATAACGAACATCAATATTAAGGCTACCCAAAAGAAGTCAGTTATCACAAAAGCAATAGGGGAGGAAAATAAATTGAACAATGTTTATTTAATAATTATTTTTAAGACATTGATATGAATTCTGCTCACTTATCAGGCTACTTAGTTATTTTTATCACACATTTAAAACAAAGTTAGTGAAAAAGGGGCATGTTCATTTTTTATTTGAAATAAATAAATTAAGTCAAATAATAAGCAGACAATGTAAAGGTATTTCAAAAGAAGTCAGTTATCCAAAAAGCAAAATGGAATCTGGTTAATCGCATTGCGGTCATTTTTTTTGTACACTTTGGGCTAATTAGACCGGGATCTATAGTTTAACGGATTTCGAATAACTAACAATCATCCATACCACCGCCCGGATTCGAATCTGAAGTCTGTGGTACCAATGGCCAGAGTGCTCGCCTATTGTCCATCTGACCGTAGAAAAAGGTAGATAAAATGAATTGAACTGTGGTGTTCTTTTTCGCAGTACGAATTTTTGTTTTTTTTTTTTTATCAACCCTGGGCATCTTTTGAGAAATTCTGTTATAATAATAGATTCATTAATTCATAATATAGAGTAAATGAATTAATTAGCTGATTTTTTTGTAAATTTTTGTATTAAGTATTGATTAGCTGAACTCAATTCTGCTTTATTTAATAAAAGATGTTATTTTTACAGTTTATTGAACAACTTTGACAGGAAATACGAAGCATTTGACAGCTGAGACATTAGTTGTCTTACTTTAATTATGTATAAGCAGCAAAATGAAAGTCCTTCATTACATTGTTAAAAGAGTTTTTATTGATTGATAAAGTAAGAGTCGTATGAATACAATCAATTGCATTATTGATTTAATTTAGTTGTTAGAAACCAAGCTTCTAAGTATAACAAAATAATAAAATTATTTATTAATGCAAATATTAATCATCAGTAATTTAATTGAAATTATTGGCAATAGTAAGTGAAATGGATAATACTTATATTTTATAACATAATTATTTAAAGATAATCATAACATAATTATTTAAAGATAACCATAACATAATTAATGTAAATATCTACCAGGAACATTATTTATACGGATTTCTACAAAATGTGTCACAGCTGAAATCATATCAAAATCAATATCACCTAAGATTACACAATCAATATGAACTATGAAAATCAAAGTTTTACTTTAAATTATGTAAAGTTTAGATAAAGTTTTTCAGCGTTTGCTAAGAGGTACTTGAATTAATCAGTTTACCGATAATTATAGCAAAAATGGGACACAAAAAAGGCGTATGTTTGGAATATGTGATCAACACTTCAAAACAAATGAAATTGATTTTTGGGGTTATTTTTGTGTTAGTTTGCTTTTTTGTTCTTAATAAGAGCTACTATAAAAGTCTTTCATTGTTAATCTAAGGTAGTTTTATATAAGCATCAATGCTGAGAAAGGTATCACAACGTTTACTTGGTTTACTGCTATCTTTGCTATTGGTTGTATTATTGAAGGATACAATTAGGGGATTGCAATATTGGACCAAAGTTCAGTACCGGTATTCGGCATTTTTTAGATCTTAATACCGGGATACCGATTAGAAGAATTTATATTTTAATACCGGGATTTAGAAGAAGAAAGAAAACACAGGTGTTTTTTGTTTTATTTGCCAGTTTTATTAGAGAATGTAAACATCATAAATGAAAAAATTTTAACGCATAAATTATAACAGTATTCAAAAATCACAAAAAAGTAAAGGAACATCTTATTTATTTAAGTCACAAAAAAGTGAAAATATCACTATTCAACCTGTGGTACTATTACAAATTTTTGAAATGTGATCTTTAAAAACATAATGCATCATTTGTACTATCATTGCCTGGAAATGGTGTGCAAAAAAATTCTTGTGCAAAAAATTACCAGCTGTCGAAAACGCTCTTTCAACATCTACGCTAGTGGGTGGTACTGTTGTTATTATGGGGGTATTATTTATGAGTATATAATAAATCTGAAAACTATTTTGAACTCTAAAGTATGATATGCAAATACAATGTGAATAATAAACTCACCAATTTAAAAATATAGAAAAAATTACACTCTTCACAACTACAACCTTGTTTTCACAAATAAGAATTTCTAGTTTTCAGATAAGAATAAGAATTTCTAGTTTTCAGATAAGAATAAGAATTTCTAGTTTTCAGATAAGAATAAGAATTTCACAGATAAGAATTTAAATTTCTAGTAAATACCGAAAACGGTATTTAAACTTGTGAATACCGGTATTACAAAATTGTAAAAATGGCTCAAAATACCGGTATTGCAATCCCTAGATACAATTGAATTTCCTCTTTAATTACTTTTAACGTAAAGTTTTGGAAAATAAAAATTATTTTATAGAAGATTCATGAAGATTAAACCGACTCCTGACTTCGATTCCCGACTCCTTAAGAAAATTATGGACACTCGACTACTTGCTCCTGACTTCAGTTCGTCATTATTACCTAGTAGTACATCAAGGCTATATATGGTTTCATATCGTGCATTGCCAAGCAGAGAGTTGTAGAAAATTTACAATTCAAAGCAAATAATTATTTAAGTAATGATAAATATTATTTATCTTTCATACTATTTAATCTCTAGTTATGTATTCTTTACATTCGCAGGGAAAGGATTGCATTAAATTGTTAATTTCAAGCCTTATTAATCATACCAATCATAATAATACCATTCGCCGAATCAAAGTATCATCGAAGTACCTTTGTTTAAATATTTAAAAATAACTCTTTAATTTAATTTTACCTCACTATCGGAAACATATGATAAAAAACAGAGTTTCTAGATGAAAGATGCACGATGATATAAAATCCACATTAAATTTAATTACAGAGTGAAATCAAATTATGAGATTAAGGTAACTACTAGAATTTAAATTATTTAAATTATTTAACTAATTAATTTGTTTTTAATTTAATAGTTCGAAAAATATAGATTAAATTATGAAAACATATTTATTTACGATATTCATTGAACAAAAATCGTCTAATTAACTAGTTAATTAAAATTTTTGTCACAATTATTACAATGGTTAAAAAAAAGCTCTCTTGAAAAATTATTTTATGTACTGATTTTGAAAGAAACAATTATTAATTTCCAAGCTAAAATATAATTCTGATTAATAAACCTATCTTCGTAAAAGAATTTAAGAAGTTAAATCATTAAAAAAAAAAAGAATATTATTGGAAGTCAAATTATTTAACTATTTTCCTAATTTGATCAATTTAAAAATAAAAAATGTAATAATTATAAAAATATACTTAGTTATTAAATTAATTGGATAAAAATCGTCTAATAGATTAATTAGTTGGAATATTTATCACAACTATTAAAATGATATGCTTGAAAGATTATTTTAAGAAATAATTTCGATAGAAATTAGCAAATATTAATTCCCAAATCTAAAATATAATTCTGATTAAAAAGATATTTTTATAAAAAGTTTTTAAAAGTCAAATCATTAAATCAAAGAATATTATTGGCGATCAAATTATTTAACTATATTTTTTCTAATACGATCATTTAAAAATAAAAATTCAATTTTAAAATATACTTATTTATTAAATTCATTGGACAAAAATCGCCTAATTGACTAATTAATTAGAATATTTATCACAATTATAAGAAAAGTACAAAAGGTTCTGAAAAATTAAATTTAAATACTAATTTCTATACAAAATAACAATTGTTTATTTTATAGGAGGTCAAATTATTTAACTATATTTTTTCCTAATATGATCATTTACAAAATTAAAAATAAATTATAAATATGCACATATTTATTAAATTTATTGATAAAAGTTGCGTAATAGACTAATTAATTAGAATACTTATCACAATTCTTAAAACGGCAAAAATGTCCTTGAAAAAATTTATTTAAGCTGTGATTTTGATAGTCGATTGTTTTCGAAATCAATATTTCTTATATCCTTATCTTAAATATATTTCTGATTAAAATGTCGAATCAGAAATTGTAAAAGTAATTTAAAAGACAAGCCATTAAAGCGAAGAATATTAGAAGTGGCGGTTGCAGGAGATAAAGTTTTGGATAAAAGACTTCACAATAAAGGAGCAGGGTAGGCCTAACAAGGATATACTGCCTCCGAAAAAATGGAGTCCTTCCCTTAAAAGTTTTATCCTTATCTTTTCTAAAAAATAGACCGCGTATATGAAGAGGCAAAGACGATTCATTTTCCTTACAGTAAACAAACGCCAAGTCAATATTGATTGAAAGGTGGCTCCTGAAATCTGTGGTTAAGCTACTTGGAAGACCATTTGTGGCGCAGATTTCTTTCTTTTTTTTTCTGATATTTATTCCAATATTTTGATCGATTTTTCCAAGGCTTAAGACTCAACTACAAGTAGTGGTTTGGTAAAAAAAGAAATGCAATCATTTGTAAAACTTTTTTTCTACATAAACTGAAATTAAAGTCATCGAATTTTGTTGGTTGGTGTTGCAGTTTATTGTTCTTTATCCATTATTTAATTCATAAAATTTCATAGTTCTTCTTAAAAATTAACAATGAGTTGTACAACAATTGCTACCTTTAACTGAAATAAGTTGTTGTGCATTCCATATTGGCTACTTTTAACTGAAATAAGTTGTTGTACATTCCATATTGGTTATCTATCATTTTGTTTTTCATACTGTATTTTCCGAAAACCTTTGTTCACATGGATTGAAATTGAATGCATTGAAATATACTTCTCTTTCATAAATACAATAATTTTTCTAATATTTATTCCAATATTTTGATCGATTTTCTCAAGACTCAAGACTCAACTACAAGTAGTGGTTTGGTAAAAAAACAGAAATGCAATCATTTGTAAAACTTTTTTTCTACATAAACTGAAATTAAATTGTTTGTGTTTGCAGTTTATTGTTCTTTTATCCATTATTTTATTCGTAACAATTTATAATTCTTCTTAAAAAAATAACTGAAATAAATTGTTATACAACAGTTGCTACCTTTAACTAAAATAAGTTGTTGTACAACAATTCCCCTTCAACTAAAATAAATTGTTGTACATTCCATATTGCCTATTTATCATTTTGCTTTTCATATTATATTTTTCATAAACTTTTTGTTCATATTTATTGAAATTATATTCGTTGAAATATACTTTTTTTTCCTTCATAAATATAATAAATAGAGTGAATTCATATTGGCATATGATGTACAAACATATTTAATAAGGTTTAGATAAAGTTCAGTTAATGTAAACTTTGTAGAATAAATGATTTTGTTAACAATGAAATGAGAAATATCGTCTTTATCTTTACTTTTTTTTAAATTTCACAAAGCTAACAATTGCATGTTTTTCAAAATATAGAGTATTCTAATTCAAAGGATATGATTTTTGCACTTTAAGAGATAAATATTTACATTCTGTAATTTTAAAAGCATTGTTGAGTGGTATTAAAAAAGTCTACATGCAAAAGAAAAAGCGTTAATAATTATAGAGAAAATTCATCAATCCACATTTTTATATGAAAAGAAGACATCATATATAAAATTAATTAAAGAAATTTTGTCGATGTTTCCATAAAAGATTTCTTTGAAAATTCACTAAAAAAAAAAATTAATTGGAAAATCTTTACACACATCTCAGCAACATTAAATAGAATAATAAATAAACAGAAATATAAAAAATGTTCGCAGTCATTTTTCAAGTTCTATAAAAAGAAGTAGAAAATATTAATAAAAAATATTTAGCAAGTAATAAATAAAAATATATTAGAATAAAAATGTATATTTAATATCAAAAACGTAAAAAAAGTGAAACACAAATTTTTGTATCATCATTACAAAGAAAATTTTGATTATGATTGTTTCTGATTTACGCCACAATTGTAAATCACGAATATGAAAAAGTGCATAATAACAGAAGTAAATCTCTCCTCATGCTATTAGGAAAGTGTTGAACACCTTATATTTACAGACGAATTTAGTTTCGTTAAACTTCTTAGAGTAAAAGATGAACAAATTTAAATATTTGGAATAAAAATATACAAAGACTAATTATATTTCTTAGTGTAAACCACACAAATACAAAAAGCCAATTATATTTTCTTATAATAAAAAACAAAACTTATGAAGATCAACCATACTTTCTTATAGTAGTAAAAATACACACAAACGCAAAGACCAATCATACTTTCTTATTATAAAAACACACTCACAAAAGTCAATCCTATTTTCTTATAATTAAATCACACACAAAGACCAATACTACATACTTATTGTAAAAACACAAAGACCAATCATACTTTCTTATAGTAAAAACACGCACAAATGTCAATCCTACTTTCTTATAGTAAAAACTCACAAACACTAATCCTCCTTTTTATAGTAAACACACACACAAAAATAATCATACCTTCTTATAGTAAAAGCAAACACAGAAAGACCAATCATTCTTCCTATAGTAAACAGAGACCCAAAGATCAGTAATTCATTCTTATATTAAAAACACACACATAAAAAGACCAATCATACTTTCTTATAGTAAAGACACATTCAAAAAGACCAATCATAATTTAATAAAAAACACACACAGTGAGACCAATCCTACCTTCTTATAGCAAAAACCCACAAAGATTATATTTTCTTATAGTAAAGACGCAGAAAGGTCAATCCTACTTTCTTAAAGTAAAAATTCACAAAAAAACCATTCCCATTTCCTTATAATAAAACACATACGCATAAAGGCAATCACACTTTCTTATAGTAAAACGCTTACACTCACAAAGGCCAATCATACTTTCTTATAGTAAAAACACACGCACAATGGCCAATCATACTTTCTTATAGTAAACACACACGCACAAAGGTCAAATCGACTTTCTTACAGTAAAAAAAATCATGCACAAAAGACCAATCATACTTTATTATAGTAAACACACACAAACATAAGATCAATCATACTTTCTTATAGTAAAAACACAAAAAAGCCAACCTTACTTTCTAATAGTAAAAACAAACAAACACAAAAACAAATCATATTTTCTTATAATAAAAACAAACGCAGACTTGTCAATTCTACTTTCTTACAGTAAAAAAACGCACACACAAAGACCAATGATACTTTCTTATGGGAAAATACACAAACAAAACATACTTTCTTACAGCAAAAACACACGCACAAAGGTCAATTCTACATTCTTACAGTAAAAAAGACGCATACACAAATACCAATCATACTTTCTTATGAGAAAAAACACACACACAAAGACCAAGCATACTTTCTTATAATAAAGCACACGCGAAGATCAAATCGAAAGCGATAAATAGTCAAAAGGGAAAAAAGAAAAAAAAAAAGATGTGCTGTAGTTGTAAAAGATCTCTTCAAACAGGTTTATAAAAATTTAATTAAATAAATGTCATATTTTTCTTTTGTCAATCAATTTTATTCTGAGAAATTTTATTCTAATACCAAAATTATTAAAATAGAAGTATAAAAAAATTAATGGAATTCTTCAATGCAAATGATTCTTTTCTAAATGTTCCTATCAGCTGTAAATTTCTATTAAAGATTGGTATGCAGAATTAACATATATCGTTAATATCTCGAATTAAAAATAACTTAGGAACAAAAAGAAAAATCCTTCAACAGAAGTTAGAATAAATTATATTTCAGAAATAGTTTTTGATTTTTTTTTTAATTTTCAAGTATTAATTGGGACAATAGAAAATCACTAAAACATGAAAAATGAATGAATAAAAGGACAAATAGTGCCTCAAAATATTTTATGGGTAATGCATAATAAATTAATTAAATTTGTTAAGAAGAAAACATACATTAAAATCTTATTTTTCAAGCAAAACATTAAATTAATTTTATGCTTTATAAGGAGCTTTTTACATGATTTTTAGTTTATTCAAAAACACTTTTTCTGATTGAATTTTTTTGTAAGGACTGAAAAGATTCATGATGAGAATGATTTATTTTAAGTTGGCCGATAGGAATTTCAATGCCAAATTTTAATTACAAATGTAAAAGAAAATTTTTTTTTTTCATTCTTAGAAACCATTAACGAACGAAACAAATTATACAAAATTCAGTCATTAGTTTTTTTTTAAAACTAATAAATTATTTATTATCACAAACATTTGTTCTTTGTATTTTTAAATTAAATTTTGTGGGGTACATCATTGGAAGAAAAAAAACCAACATTGAAAGTTAAAAAAGAACTTTTTCAATCAATGATTTTTTTTTGGTTTTAGCTTCTCTTAAATATTTGTTGATGTCCTGTACACATATTGAGAAATTTGACTTTTTAATAAATATTTTCTGTTGATATATTTTTCATTTATTTTCATCGGAATTTGGCGATTTCTAGGAAAAAAAAAAAAAACAGCTTTGAAAGTTGTGATGATAATAATAATAACTAAAGAAAACATTGTTTCAAAATTCTTAGGAAATGTGTAAAAATTTTTAGTTAATTAAAAATTTTTAGAAGTATTACTTACTTTTATTGAATACATTTTTAAACCTGCTTCAAATGCATATCCTACGATGATAAAAATTAAAAATCGCTGTTGGCGATTTTGGCAACACTCTTGGCGATGTGAACATGCTTGGCGAGTATTAATTAAATATAATTCTTGAATCTGTTCGAGTAATATGGATTATAAAGTAAAATGGAATCACATTCATCACTAAATATGCATTTAAGTTTTAGTATTTTTGTAATAAGAAATTTGATTTTAAATTATTGATATAATTTAAATTTGTTTTCTCGGAATTTGGCGTTTTCTAGGAAATTAAATCTGTTGCTTTGAACGTTGTGATAATAATAATAACTTAGGAAAACATCGTTACTAATTATTTGGAAATATGTAAATGTTTTTAGTTAATTAATAATTTGTAAAATTATTAATTACAATTATTGAAATATTTTTAAGGCTGCGTCAAATCCATACCGTACGATGATAAAAATTAAAAATCGCTATTGGCGATTTTGGCAACAGTCTTGGCGATGTGAACATGCTTGTCGAGTATTAACTAGATTTAATTCTTGAATCTGTTGGAATAATATGGATTATATAGTCAAAATGGAATCTCATTCATCACTAAATATGTATTTAGTTTAAATATTTTTGTAATTATTTGTGGACCGAGATTAGAAATTTGATTTTTCAATAATTATTTTCTGTTAATATATTTTAAATTTATTTTTATTGAGATTTGGAGGTTTCTAGGAAAATAAATCTGTTGCGTTTAAAGTTGTGATAATAATAAAAGCTATATGTGAAATAATAAGACTGCCACAAAATTCCTTGGAAATATGTAAATATTTTTAATTAATTAACAATTTTAAGAATCATTGTTTACTTTTATTGAATATATTTGTAAAACTGCTTCAAATCCATACCATACGATGATAAAAACTAAAAATCGTAATTGTGATTTTGGCGACATGCTTGGCGATGTGTTTGGCAGTCTTAACTAGAAATACTATCTCGCCGCTGGACTTTGGGGATAGGCGAAGAAGAAGAAATACTATTTGAATCTCCTCGTGTAATGTGAGTAATAAAGTCAAAATGGAATCACATTCATCACTAAATATGTATTTAGTTTTAGTATTTTTGGTATTAGACCAATATAAGAAATTGATTTTTCAATAATTTTTTTTTCTGTTCATGTAATTTAAATTTATGTCTATCAGAATTTGGCGATTTCTAGGAAAATAAATTTGTCTGATTGAAAGTTGTGACAATAATAATAACTAAAGAAAACATTGTTACGAAATTAATTGAAAATGTAAATATTTTTATTAATTAACAATTTTTAGAATTATTAGTTACTTTAATTGAATTGCTGCGTCAAATCCATACTATACGATATTAAAAGTAAAAATTTACAATTGGCGGTTTTGGCAACATGCTTGGCGATGTATTCGGCAGTGTTAACTAGAAATAATTCTTGGATCTGTTCGAATAATATGGATTATAAATTCAAAATGGAATCATATTCATCACTAAATATGTATTTCATTTAATTGTAAATTCGCACCAAACAATTACTGAAACGAAAAACACTATTTAATCTAATATTTGTTTATGTATAATATGTCAAATACATAATTTTAAAATTGATATTTTAATTACATATAACAAGTAACATAAAAAAAAATTAAGTCAATTCCTACTTTTTTTCACTATATTGCAAAAAGTCCTTTATAAAATAAAGCTGAAATTTTCAACTTATATCTGGCGCCATCAATTATTAGATACATGCCAATTAAATCTAAAAAAAACTAAAATTAATGAATTAAATTTAATGAATTAATTAATATTTGAAAAACCTGTATTAACATCAAATGTCATCCACTACAAGTTCAAGCAAATGTATTTCAACTTGAGTGGAAAAATAAAAAGTATATTTTAACGATTGAAAATTTGAACAAGATTTATATAGGGATAGTGTTAACTAATAGTAGGAATTCAATAAAAGCAACAATACATGCATATGACAATTAATTTGGAATAACTTATATTCCATGGAATAGTTGACTTATTTGGTTTCAAGAAATAAATCCCTGTCTTAGCTTTAAGTACTTGGATCTAAATAAGAGACTTCAAAATACAAATACATTTTAAAGAGATGGCATAACAAAAAACTAGAAGTTTCTTTTTTTTTTAATATAAATAACAGAAAATAAAAAGAGAACGTCAGCGGATTCACCTTTTTTACTTCTCAGCCCTTGAAAGTACGTAGCATTTTCTTATATCCATGATAGAATTCTATTCTGTAAAATCTTCTTCAAGAGATAACTTTTCCTGTATTTAAGAGAGGCATTTCTTTCATTTAACGCGTTCGGTTACAGTGAGTAGCGGAGCAGAAAATTAAAAACAAAAAGAATAATAAAATAAAATAAAATAAATCGAACGATTTCATTCTTTCCTTTGAATAAATTTAATGAAAGAATGAACTTCAAGATTCAATCTTTTTCCTCTTTTTATTCATTTAATCTCATGCTTAATGCCTCCTAACCACTTCAACTTATTTTCTTTTTTTTTCCCTCAAACTCTAGCAATTTATGTTTTGTTCTCCTCAAGTCCTTCAAGATAGAATTATTTTTTAAAATAATAAAAAGGAAAAAAGTAGTTCGTGTCTGATATAAGAAAGCAGTCATTCGATTGTGAAATTATTGAACGACTTTCTCTTTCATTTTGCAACTGATTGATTACTTCTTTAGAACATCACATGAAGCCATAAGAGTAACTGATGGAATAATATGAATTAAAATCATCCCAACACTTGAGTGATGGTCAACGTAAAACTGTGGCTCTTTGCAGAAAAATGTATCTTTGATATTAATTTACCACAGCAGATATTTCTAGAGAAATGGAAAATAAAAAAACAAATGCAATATATTTTTTTTTAAGTTTTCATGGAATGAAATAAAAAATGACTCGGTATAATTTCTATAAGTGCACTTTGCCACTTCTTTATTTTACAAGAGAGAGTAACAAGTTCAAAATGAAAAAGAAATATTGGATGCACTCAGCTTTTATTTCGAGTGTTTTAAATGGATTATTTTACTCTAAAGACATATTTTTTTTTTTTCTGTTACACAAATTGAAAAGAGCAAAAAGATTATAACTGACACTTCGGTGTTTTAAAATTGAAGGTGCAATCTGATCACATGTAAAAAAAAAAAATTGAAATTTAATATATGTATGCAGCGTTTTTTTTAATGTAGTGGAGAATTTTTATTTTTTTTGAAATGATGAAATAATGTATAGGTAGAAACAGTTATTATAAATAACTGAAAATATAAGGTTTTATTAGATAAAATTTATTTTTCCATGAAATATGAATTAAAATCTTAATAAGTAACACCTTATTTATTTATAAATTTTTTGATTGGTAATTTACAATTATACAATTATATTTTTACAATTATTACTATAATTATATATTTAACTATGTTCTGATTTTTTTTTTTTAATTTGAAATATCTCTAATCAATAAAAAAAGTTAATTTTTTTTTCTAAAGGTTCTAAAGTTAAAAACTTTTATTTACAATCACTCTAACTTATTATTTTTTTTAAATGTGAATAAATATAAAAATTATGATAATAATTCATTTTAATACTGTCTACAGTTGGTTTTAGAAAATATTTTCATTTTATAAAAGACTTTTAGAAATTCAATTATATACAATAGCATCATTTAATTGCAAACTCACAAGAAACAGTTGCTGAAATGAAAAATACTATTTAATTTAATGTAAATATGCAATATTTGTAACATTGTAAAGTATGTAATTTTTCATAATACTTTTAGGTATTATATGTAATATATTTAAGTTTAAGTAAAATATGCAATTTTAAAATTGATATCTTAATTAAACATGACTATAAAATCAACAATGCATGTTTGGGACAATTAATTTGGAATAAACTATATTTCATGGAATAATTGACCTGGTCTGATTTGAAGAAATAAAAATCTTAAATCCCTGTCTTAACTTTAAGTTATGGGACCCAAATAAGAGATTTTAAAATACAAATACTTTTGAAAGACATGCATAACAAAGAACTTGAAGTTTCCATTTTTTTTAAATATAAATGACAATAAATAAAAGAGAACGTCAGCGGATTCGCCTTTTTACTCTCAGCCCTTGAAAAGTATGCAACATTTTCTTATAACTATGATGGAATTCAATTCTGTGAGATCTTCTTCAAGAGATAATTTTCCTGTATTTAAGAGAGGCATTTCTTTCATTTAACGCGTTCGGTTGCAGTGAGTAGCGGAGCAGAAAATTAAAACAAAAAGAATAATAAAATTAAATTAAAAAAATTGAACGATTTCATTCTTTCCTTTGAATAAATTTAATGAAAGAAGGAAATTCAAGTTTCACTCTTTTCTTTTTTATTCGTTTAATCTTATGCTTAATGCCTCTTAACCCATTCATCTTCTTTTCTTTTTTTTTTTTTCCCCCAGACTCCAGCAATTTATGTTTTGTTCTTCTCAAGACCTTCAAGATAGGATTATTTTTTAAAATAATAAAAAGCAAAAAAAAAAAAAAAATAGTTCGTGTCTGATATAAGAAAGCAGTCATTCGATTGTGGAATTAATGAACAACTTTCTTTTTCTTTTTGCAACTGATTGATTAGTTCTTTTGGAACATCACATGAAGCCATAAGAGTAACTGATGGAATAATATGAATTAAAATCATCCCAACACTGGAGTGATGGTTACTTAAAACTGTGGCTCTTTGCAGAAAAATGAATCTTGGATATTAAATTACCACCGCACATATTTCTTGAGAAACAGAAAATAAAAAAAATGAAATATATATTTTTTTAAGTTTTTCACAGATTGGAGTGGAAATGACTCGATATAATTTCTATAAGTGCACTTAGCCACTTCTTCATTTTACAAGATCGAGCAACAAGTTAAAAAGGGAAAAGAAATATCGGATGCACTCAGGTTTTATTTCCAGTGTTTTAAATGGATTATTTTAATCTTATGCCATATTTTTTTTTTTTTCTGCTACTCAAATGGAAAAGTGCAAAAGGATTATAGGAGACACTTTAGTGTTTAATATTGCAAGGTGCGATCTGACCACATGTAAAAAAAATATCTTAAAATTTAAAATCTTTATGCAACGTTTTTTGAAGTAATGGAGAAATTTTATTTTTGATAAATTATCAAATAATGTATAGGTAGGAACACTGTGATATGATAATGAAATATTTTATATAATTTTATAAATAATTTTATTATAAAGAAAATATCTTTTATAAATAACCGGCAATAAAAGGTATCCTAATATAACAATTATTTTCTTACGAAATACGAATAAAATTGTAATATGTAACGTGATTTTTTTTAGTTATTACAATAATTTTTTGTTATTACATTTATTGTTATATTGTATTTATGTAACATATGTAATTTTGAAACAGATATTTTAATTAAATACAAAAAATAAAAGCAACAATACATGTATATGACAATTGAATTCGGAATAACCTATAATTCAAGGAATAGTTGACTTACTTGAAATTGAAGAAATAAAATTCTTATATCCCTGTCTTAGAATTAAGTACTGGGATCCAAATAAGAGATTTCAAAATACAAATGCTTTTGAAAGACATACATAACAAAAAAAACATGAAGTTTCCCTTTTTTGAATATAAATGACAGTAAATAAAGAGAAAACTTCCATGAATTCGCCTTTTTACTCTCAGACCTTGGAAAGTATGTAGAATTTTCTTATATCTACGATAGAATTCTATTCTGTAAAATCTTCTTTAGAGATAACTTTCCTGTATTTAAGAGAGGCATTTCTTTCATTTAACGCGTTCGGTTACAGTGAGTAGCTGAGCAGAAAATTAAAACAAAAAGAATAATAAAAATAAAATCGAACTATTTCATTCTTTCCTTTGAATAATTTTAATGAACGAATTAAATTCAAGTTTCAATCTATTCTTTTTTTTATTCATTTAATCATGCTTAATGCCTCCTAACCAATTCATCTTATTTTTTTTTTTCCACAAACTCCAGCAATTTATGTTTTGTTCTTCTCAAGTCTTTCAAGATAGGATTACTTTTTTAAAATAATAAAAAGAAGAAAAAAATTATTCGTGTCTGATATAAGAAAGCATTTCGATTGTGAAATTACTGAAGAACTTTATTTTTCTTTTTGCAACTGATTGATTAGTTCTATGGAACATCACATGAAGCCATAAAAGTAACTGATGGAATAATATAATTAAAATCCTCCCAACACTGGAGCGAAAGTTACTTAAAATTGTGGCTCTCTGCAGAAAAATGTATTTTCGATATTAAATTACCACCGCAGATATTTCTTGAGAAATAGAGAATAAAAGAAATGCAATATTTTTTTAAGTTTTCACGTAATGGAGTAGAAATGACTCGATATAATTTCTATAAGAGCACTTAGCCACTTCTTTATTTTACAAGAGCGAGCAACAAGTTCAAAATGGAAAAGAAATATTGGTTGCACTCAGGTTTTATTTCGAGTGTTTTAAATGGATTATTTTACTCTTAAACCATATTGTTTTTTTCTACAACGCAAATTGAAAAGAGCAAAAAGATTATTACCGACACTTTAGTGTTTTTGAAATTTTAAAGAACGGTCTGATCTCGTGTAAAAAAATCTATCTTAAATTTAAAATATTTATGCAGAGTGTTTTAAAGTAATGGAGAAGTTTTATATTTTTTAAGTGATGAAATAATTAATGTACAGGTAGGAACATTGTGATATGGTAATAAAATATTGTTTATATTTTTATAAATATTTTTATTATAAATAAAATATTTTTTATAAATAACAGGAAATGAAAGGTATCTCTATATAGCAATTATTTTTTTACGATATATGAATGTAATTATAATATATAATTTGTTATTTTTAGTTATTACAATTATTTTTGTTATTACATTTATTATTATATTATATATGTAAATTTGAAAAGCAAGAAAAACTTTTGTGACAATTAATTTGGAATAACCTATATTTCAATGAATAGGTGTCTTATTTGTTTTGATGAAATCAAAATCTTTGATCCCGGTCTTAAATTTAAGTACGGAGACTCAAATAAGATATTTCAAAATACAAATACTTTTGAAACACATGCATAACAAAAAAACTTGAAGTTTCGTTTTTTTAAAAATATAAATGACAGTAAATAAAAAGCGAACGTCTGCGAATTCGCCTTTTACTCTGAGCCCTTGGATAGTATATAGCATTTTCTTATATCCATGATAGAATTCTATTTGTTAAATCTTCTGTACAGATAACTTTTCCTCTATTTAAAAGAGGCATTTCTTGCATTTAACGCGTTCGGTTACAGTGAGTAGCGGAACAGAAAATTAAAGCAAAAAGAATAAAAAAAAAAATTAAAAAAATTTGATCGATTTCATTCTTTCCTTTGAATAAATTTAATGAACGAATGAAATTCAACTTTCAATCTTTTCCTTTTTTTCATTCGTATAATCTTATGCTTAATGCCTCCTAACCAATTAATCTCATTTTCTTTTTTTTTCTCCAAAACTCCAGCAATTTACGTTTTGTTCTTCTCAAGTCCTTCAAGATAGGATTACTTTTTAAAATAATAAAAAGGAAAAAAAAAATAGTTCGTGTCTGATATAAGAAAGCAGCCATTCGATTGTGAAATTAATGAACAACTTTCTTTTATTTTTGCAACTGATTGATTAGTTCTTTGCAACCTCACATGAAGCCATAAAAGTAACTGATGGAATAATATGAATTAAAATCATCCCAACACTGGAGCGATGGTTACGCAAAACTGTGGCTCTTTGCAGAAAAATGTGTCTTTGATATTAAATTACCATAGCAGATATTTCTTGAGAACTGCTAATAAAAAGAAATGCAATATTTTAAAGTTTTCTCAGAATGGAGTAGAAATGACTTGATATAATTTCTGTAAGTGCACTTAGCCACTTCTTTATTTTACAAGAGCGAGCAACAACTTAAAAATGAAAACAAAATATTGGATGTTTTCAGGTTTTATTTCGAGTGTTTTAAATGGATTATTTTCTCTTAAGACATTTTTTTTTCTGCTACGCAAATTGAAAAGTGCAAACTGATTATAACCGACACTTTGTTGTTTTGAAATTGTAAAGTGCGATTTGATGTTATGTAAAAACAAGTATTATGAAAAAAAAAAATTAGAGTCATTTGCTACCTTTTTTTTGCTATATTGCTCAAAAGTTCTTTACAAATTAAGTTGAAATTTTCCTCTTAAATCTGGTGCCATCTATTGTTAGATACTTACAACTTAAATATAAAAAAAAAACTGAAATTAAATAATTAAATTTAATGAACGAATTAATAATTGAAAAACTGTATTAACATGAAATCTTATCCACTACAAATTCAAAAAAATGTATTTGAGCTTGATTGATATAAAATTATTTTATTAACGATTGAATAAATAATAAATGGTTTATTAACGATTGAATAAATGGTATTTTATTAACGATTGAATAAATAGTATTTTATTAACGATTGAATAAATAGTATTTTATTAACGATTGTAAATTTGGCGATTGGACATTAATAATTATTTAAGATTAAATTTATTAACGATTGAAAATTTGAACAAGATATATATAGATGGAGTGTGAGCTAATAGTAGGAATTGAAAAACTATCTTAAATTTAAAATATTTATGCTGCGTTTTTTGAACTAATGGAGAATATTTATTATTGTTATATGATAGAAATAATGCATATGTAGGAACAGTTGTTTTAAATAACGGCAAATACGAAGTTTCATTATATAAAAATAATTTTTTCATAAAATATGAATAAAATTTTAGTATATAATTTGTTATTTAAAATAAGGAATAGAACAGATAAACATTAACATTAAGGAATATAAACAACAGATAATATATGTCATTATATAAAATATGAATAAAAGTTAAAATATAATTGTTATTATTAGAAAATTATTATTAAAATTATTGGAACAATAAATGAAATTAAAAAATTTAACAAAAATAATAAAGTATACAGATTTTGATCAATAAAAAAAAAAAAAATTGCGTGGGAGTTTACTAAAAAAAAAAATTCGAATAAACCTTATTTAATGCATTGATTAATAAATAATTCATTTTGCTCCACTATTTTAATTTAATTTTTTATTTATATGAGTCCCATTTTATATGTTTGTTTTATATATCTTTCAAAATTTCAAAAATTATATTAAAAGCTATCAAAGAAAATAATTTTTAACATATAATTTATTATATTAATGTTAAAACAAAAAAAAAATTAATGAAAAGACAGATTAATGCGAAGATTTAATATTTTAGTCATTCATATTTTCTTTTTCCTTACAAGCAAAACTTACTTAAAAATGTATAAAACAAACACATGCATTATCTTTAATGCAAGCAATTACTATAATAAAATTTTAAATTATAGGTTCTTAGAAATTTAATTAAAACAAATTTGTGAAATATTATGTGAATTATTTTAAGTTTTTTCCGCAAAACATTATAAATTTCTCTTCTTTTTTTCACCAAAATAATGAATACGTAGTATAAATATAATGTAAAAAGTCATTTTTTATATAGTTTTTGAGACAAAATCCTTCTTTTGAAGATCATATTGTTACTCGTTGTCTTTGTAAAATGCTGTGGAAATGTACTAGTCTATTTTTCAAAAATAATGCTTTAATATTTGAGGTACAATACAATAATACAGTTAAAAATTTCTTGAAAATCTGTAAATTATTGTTTATTTTTAATTAATGCTCATTTAAAAAATTATTTTGTCAAATTGATTTATCTGATTTATTATGTGAAATGTAAATAAGGCACTGTCCTTGACATCTGTGTGAAATTTCACGTCAAAATATTCAATAGTGTTTGAGTTACGCTTGGCTTTTTGATTCCGGGGCTTTTTGAATTGTCTGAATAATTTGAGCAAAGAACTTGCATTAAATTTTATTTGCGTGGAAACGTATAGAATGTTTTCTGAATTCCTTCGGCCAACATTCCTATATCGAGAGAAATGTTTAGAAGTGGTATAAACAGTTCAAAGAAGGCGGAGAATGTGTTGAAGACGAAGAGCCCTCTGGTCGTCCATCAACCTCAACCGACGAAGCTCACGTCCAAAAAATTAAAGATTTGGGGCTTGCAAACCCTCGACTTACAATTAGAGACCTTATTGATGATGTTGGAATTTCAAAAGGATCGGTCACTCCATTTTAAAGATGTTTTGGGCCTCAAACGTGTCAAATCTCGATTTTTACCGAAAACACTGAATGCACGAGCTCACACTGCAATGATTCTTCGTGACTCTTTCGCCAAAAATGAAACCCATATCGTTCCACAACCACCGTATTCACACCTTGCGATTCTGGCTAGCCTCTAAACTCAAAAGTCTACTCCGTAGACACCGTTTTGAGTTGATTGAAGAGATTCAACGTGAATCGCCGCGAGCTTTGAAGGTCATCCCTGCCGATGACATTTTAGCATGCATTGAGGATTGGAAAAAAAAAAAGTTGACATAAGTGCATTGTGTCAGAAGGTACTTTGAAGGCGATGGAATAAATTTGGAAGAATGTTATTATTAAGTATAATAATAAGTAAGAATAAGTTTTATAAGAAAATATAAAACTTAAATATAAATTAAGTTATATATAACATTATTATTATACTCAAAAATAATATAATAATATAAAAGGAAACAAAATGGAAACTTGAAGTTTATTACAATTTAATATATTACAACATATATTATAATTTTATTCATATTTCGTAAAGAAAAAACTGTTAAATAATGATACCTTTTATTTCCTATTATTTATAAAAAATATTTTATTTATAAAAAAAAATATTTATAAAATTATATAAAATTATTTTATTATTATATCACAGTGTTCCTGCCTATACATTATTTCTTCATTTTAACAAAAATAAAAATTCTCCTTTACTTCGAAAAACGCTGCATAAATATTTTAAAATTCAGTTTTTTTACATCTAATTAGATCGCACCTTATAATTTCAAAACACCAAAGTGTTGGTTATAAACTTTTTGCTCTTTTCAATTTGCGTAGCAGAAAAAAAAAAATATGGCTTAAGTGTAAAATAATCCATTTAAAACAATCGAAATAAAACCTGAGTGAATCCAATATTTCTTTTCCATTTTTAACTTGTTGCTCGCTCTTGTAAAATAAAGAAGTGGCAAAGTGCACTTATAGAAATTATATCGAGTAATTTCTACTTCATTCTGTGAAAACTTAAAAAAATATATATATTGCATTTCTTTTTTATTTTACTGTTCTCAAGAAATATCTGCGGCGGTAATTTAATATCAAAGATACATTTTTCTACAAAGATCCACAGTTTTAAGTTAACCATCGCTCCAGTGTTGGGATGATTTTAATTCATATTATTCCATCAGTTACTTTTATGGTTTCATGTGATGTTCCAAAGAACTAATCAATCAGTTGCAAAAAAAAAAGAAAGTTCTTCAGTAATTTCACAATCGAATGACTGCTTTCTTATATAGGACACGAAATATTTTTTTTTTATTATTTTTAAAAATAAACCTATCTTCAAGGACTTGAGAAGAACAAAACATAAATTCCTAGAGTTTGGGGAAAAAAAGAAAATAAGATAAATTGGTTAGGAGGCATTATGCATAACATTAAACGAATAAAAAAAAAAATAAAAAAAAAAAAAGATTGAAACTTGAATTTCATTCGTTCATTAAATTTATTCAAAGGAAAGAATGAAATCGTTCACTTTTTACAATTTAATTTTATTTTTAATTTTTTTGTTTTAATTTTCTGTCCCGCTACTGACTGTAACCGAACGCGTTAAATGAAAGAAATGCCTCTCTTAATTACGGGAAAAGTTATCTGTTTTGTAGAAGATTTCACAGAATAGAATTCTCTCATGGATATAAGAAAATGCTACGTACTTTCCATGGGCTGAGAGTAAAAAGGTGAATCCCCTGACGTTCTCTTTTATTTACTGTCATTTATATTTTTAAAAAAATGGAAACTTCATGTTTTTTTGTTATGCATGTCTTTCAAAAGTATTTGTATTTTGAAATCTCTTATTTGGATCCCAGTACTTAAATTTAAGATACATTTAAGATTTTTATTTCTTCAAAACAACTAATTAATATATTACAGGAAATATAGGCAAATTATTCCGAACTTAATTGAGAAAATAATGCTTTTATTTTGATGTTTAAATAAAATTTCAATTTTAAAATTACATATTTTACTTAAACTTAAATATATTACTGATATTACATAAATTATTAATAAAAATTACATATTTTACAATATTACGTATATTAATTATATTACATTAAATATTATTTTTTATTTCAGCCATTGTTACTTGTGAGTTTGCAGTTAAATGATGCTGTTAAATCTAAATGAATTTTTAAAGTGTTTTAAAAATGGAAAATATTTTCTAGAACCAACTGTAGAATTTATTAAAAAAAAATTATTGTCATAATTTTATACTTATTCACATTTTAAAAATAAATAGTGGTGACATATTGATTGTAAATAGAAGGTTTTTAACTTTTAGAACTTGAAGAATAAAAAAAAATTATTTTTATTGAATAGAAATTTTTAAATAAAAAAAAATATTCAGAAAGTAACTAAATTAATAATTATTGTAATAATTGTAAAATAATAATTGTATAATTGTAATTAATAAATAAAAAAAATAAATAAATAACGCGTTATTTATTAAAATTTTATTCATATTTCATGAAAAATAATTTTTATCTAATGACACCTTATATTTTCAGTTATTTATAATAACTGTTCTTACCTATACATTATTTCATCATATAACAAAAATAAAATTTATCCATTATTTCAAAAAACGTTATTTTAATTATATTAAAATAAAAAATATTTTAAAATCTTAAATTTAAGATTTTTTTTACATGTGATCAGATCGCACCAAATAATTTCAAAACACCAAAGTGTTCGGTTATAATCTTTTGATCTTTTCAATTTTCGTAGCTGAAAAAAATATGGCTTAAGAGTAAAATAATCCATTTAAAACACTCGAAATAAAACCTGAGTGCATCCAATATTTATTTTCCATTTTTAACTTGTTGCTCGCTCTTCTAAAATAAAGAAGTGGCTAAGTGCACTTATAGAAATTATATCGAGTCATTTCTACTCCTTTCTGTGAAAATTAAAATATTATATATATTGCATTTCTTTTTATTTTGCAGTTCTCAAGAAATATCTGTGGTGGTAATTTAATATCAAAGATACATTTTTCTGCAAAAGCACCACAGTTTTAAGTAACCATCGCTCCAGTGTTGGATGACTTTAATTCATATTATTCCATCAGTTATTTTTATGGCTTCATGTGATGTTCCAAAGAACTAATCAATCAGTTGCAAAAAGAAAAAAGAAATCGTTCAGTAATTTCACAATCGAATGACTTTCTTATATCAGACACGAACTATTTTTTTCTTTCTTTTTATTATTTTAAAAAATAATCCTATCTTGAAGGACTTGAGAAGAACAAAACATAAATTGCTGGAGTTTGGGGAAAAAAAGAAAATAAGATGAATGGGTTAGGAGGCATTAAGCATAAGATTAAACGAATGAAAAAAGAAAAATTGAAACTTGAATTTCATTCGTTCATTAAATTTATTCAAAGGAAAGAATGAAATCGTACAATTTTTTTTATTTTATTTTATTATTCTTTTTTTTAATTTTTCTGCTCCGCTACTCACTGTAACCGAACACGTTAAACGAAAGAAATGCCTCTCTTAAATAGGAAAAGTTATGTTTTAAAGAAGATTTCACAGAATAGAATCCCATCATAGATATAAGAAAATGCTACATACCTTCCAAGGGCTGAGAGTAAAAGAAGAATCTCTGCCATTCTCTTTTTATTTACTGTCATTTATATTTAAAAAAATCGAAGCGTCAATTTTTTTCTTATTTATGTCTTTCAAAGTATTTGTATTTTGAAATCTCTTATTTGTATCCCGGTACTTATAGCTAAGACAAGAATTTAGGATTTCTTATTTCTTGAAACCAAACAAGTCAATTATTCCATGAATTATAGGGATATTATAAATAAGATAATATAATAATAATAAATATATAATAATTAAATATATAATAAAAATTAAATATATATTAATTCAATATAATAATAACTAAATATGTAATATTAAGTATAATAATATTTGAATATATAATAATTAACTATAATAATAATTAAGTAAGGAAATAGAATAAAACAGAAAGTAGAATGTTCAAATTTATAAATGGCTGTGGAAATACTTATATGTATGTGTACTTTTTAATAATAATTTAAAGAAAACAATTTTAGTTTAATTGTATCCAAATGAGTTTGAGATTAGATTTTTAGCATCTATGCTAATTAAATAAAAATATGTTTGAAAATAGATAAAAAAATTAATTAATCTATCAGGTATTATCAGTGGTGTTTATAAAATCAAATATAATTATAATTTGTCAATAACTTCGTCTTAAAATGACAAAAAAACCATTCTCTAGATTACCAGTAACAGAAGCCTAGTAAAACAATAAAAAATATTTTATGTTTACTAAAAATACAAAAGATATAAGTATTTTCTTATTAAAATATCAGCGCCACTGTTACAAACCTATAGTCTGGTCTAAAATTTAGGATATTTAACATGACAATAATATAATATAACTAAGCAATATGTATTATGATCAAGTAATTTGTAAATAATATAAATGTAGTACAATGCATTAATTCTATTTAATATAAAATCTATTAGTACTGACAGTAACGTATTATATAATGTAGAACAATATTGATTAAATTTTAATTAATTAGTTGGCGTATTTAATTAATGAGTATATGATTTAATTAATTGTTGTGTGTAATTAATAACTAAGTCTCTATTACCAATTAAAAGCTGAAATCCTTATTGCAGATATGAATTAAATGAGTACCAACCTATAAGTGTGGAAAATCAACTATATTCTGGATATGAAATCACAATTCTTAAACTATTTTTTTAAAAACTATAGTTCGGTCATTATTATTATAATTTCAAAAAAAATTATCCTTATTGTACGAAATTTAGTTAAACAAACAAAAAATAAATAGCATAATTATAGAAATTTATTGCGTGTTAATTGGAGAGAATGTATTGTTCGCCGTTGGTTTGTGCAGCTGGATCTGTATGGGGTTGGGATGAGAAGCAGGTTTGAAAAACACACAGCTTTATTTACCAGCACATAAACACGAGATAAACATCACAAATAACTGCAAACAATATTTAACTACAGCATGTAACTCATTTAAAGATATATATTTATATTTTCGGGGGAAGGAGTCCACTTCTAAGCTGTAAATAACGATGTTCAGGTTTCATTGGATGCAACGAGATACTCACAAGAATAGTTAATATATCTAGAAAAAGATATGAAAATAATTATTCGGTATGTCTGGTTGTATTTATTATTATTTTGAATAAAAATATCCAGAAAATAATGAATAATTTTATTTATTCAGTTATCAATAAAATTCAGCTGTTTAAAGTGTGTTTAAAAAATAAAACACATATTTTTATCAGACTCTATTATAGTGTAATGAAAATAACTATACGAAAAATATAGTACAGAAACTTCTAAAAAATATTTTATTTTGGATAGAATTTTCAGTATATTTATTAATCAAGAAAAGTAAACATTTTTATTATAATTTTTATTGTGTTAATATATTTATTAATCAAAATAATGTAAGGTTGCCTTGAAATTCATGTAAAAGAATCTTTTAAAATGAAAATGATTGTTCGATTTTTCTGCTTATATTTATTATTATTTTGAAATAGAAATATTCAGGAAATGAATATTTTTATTTATTCAATTAGCAATAAAATTCTGGTATTTAAAGTGTGTTAAATATAAAAAAAACATATTTTATCCCACTTCTATTATAGTGTGATAAAAATAACTATACAAGAAAAGGCATACAGTTCAGAAAAGGCTTAAAAATATTTTATTTTAGAAAGAATTTTTACTTCTTAATCACGAAAAGCAAACAGTTTTAGCAATTTATGTAAAAGAGTCTCTTAAAAGATAAAAGGGTTCATTTAAAATCAATTTATCACACTTCTATAAAGTGATTTTAAATGAACTCTTTTATCTATAGTTACATTTATCCCACTTCTATTAAAGTGTGATAAAAGTAACTATACGGAGAAGTTCTGCAGACATATAGTTCAGAACACTTCTTAAAAAAATATTATTTTAAATATTAATTTAAGTATATTTATTAATCAAGCAAAGCACACAGTTTTATTAGTATTTTTATTTTGTTAATACATTTATCAATCCAATTAATGTAAGATTGCATAACAATACGTGTAAAAGAGTCTCTTAAAAGATAAAAGGGTTCATTTAAAATCCAACCTTTTGGACTTGAACAGAAGAATTTACTCTTAGTAAGTAACCGAATACCATCGATTGAGGGGGTTACAGCGTCCCCGGGGAGCATTAGAGAAATTAGAAATCTCACCTCAGGAACCCGGCAACAAAAGGGAAACCGCACAGATTCTTTTGCGCGCAAGTTGCATTCACAATAAAGCTTTTACTTTAAGATGAAATTTTCTGCTAAAGTGCTATTCGTTACCTTAGTATAAAACTAATAATTTGAAGAAGTTATATTAAGAGGTTCATATTATAATATTAATCAGTTGTTTTTATTCAATTTCATCAAACTTATTATATTTCATCAGAGTTTAATTTGTCTCGTAGAAAAACAATCTTAACAAAAGATTTCATTTTCATTTTTAGTCACATCCTTTCTTTAATGAATATATATATATAAAGTAAGAAGTTAAATGATGTGTTCAAATATTGAATTCTAATGATTACATAGTAATATAATAAATACCGCAATTAATATTTCACCATGCCACATCACCAAATTATGTATATAATATATTTGTTGTGGGTGGGTGTCATATAATGTTTATGCTTGTATTTGTTTAGTTTAGTTTTCACTCTACGGTCATTTTGTGCACACTTTAGGCTAATTAAACCGAGACCTACAGTTTAACGGGGATTCCGAACCACTCACAGACATGTATGCCACCGCCAGCAATCGTATCTGAAGCCTGCTGAACCAAAGAACAGCATGCTTGCATATTATCATCGTATTATTGTTTTCTATAAATATCACAATTTCAGTGCATCTTTCTGTACAATAATTCACGCTAATTAATACTTACAAAATATGTGAGAAAATATGAAAAATATAATTAAAAGTGCAAAGCAAATGCAAAGTTTTAAAACATGCGCAGAAAACGTAAAACTCAAAATTGAGTAGCAAAAAATAATAATAATAATAATAATTAAAAAAAAATATTGTAACCTTTTTCCTGTATGTATAATAAGAAGAGCACATTAATCTCAGATAGGGACAAAACGAAATTTGGCAATAATTACAACAACAATATATATATATATATATACTAGCAGAACCCGGCATAAGTTGTCCTGCCAAAAATGCTTTGTAGAAAATTACACAACGAGAATATATTTTCCACGTTCCAATACATGTGCATACTCATTTTCATGGATATCATTTGAACTATAAATAAGATGAAATGCTGCAGCACCCTCTGGTGGCAAGTAACAATAAAGTTGATAGCGCGTGAACCTATTTTCCATACTCGAATACATATTATTGCCAATTTTCACAGCAACTGGTTGAACGGTATACAAGTTGATAGACTACAGCACCATCTGGTGGCAATTCACAACAAAGGCGATAGCATAAGAACATTCTTCATGCTTTGTCAAACACGCACAAAAAGTTCCATCAAAATCGGTCAAGCAGTTTTGGAGTTGAATGCAAACACAAGTACAGAATAACGCGATTGCAGCGCCGCCTACTGGCTCCAATTGGTAATCTAAACCATCCAGGCACCAACACAAACACACAGAAAACATTTCATCGAAATCAGTTTAACCGTTTAGGAGAAGATCAGTAACAAACACATGTACAGAATTATATGTACATAAATATATGTTTATGTGAGTGTGTTATATAATGCTTATACTTAATGCTACTTAAAAAATGAGAAATGTATATAAATAATTAAAAATGCGTAGCAAATGCAAAGCTCTAAAATTGCATAGCAAAAATTAATTTTTAAAAACCAGAAATGTATTTTAACATTTATCAGTAGAATGGATAATAAAAAGAACATTTTAATCACAGATTTGAGACAAAAACGAAATTTATTAACAATTATATATATATATATATATATCCAACCAAAAAATATTACTTTAAATATATTTTTATTTTAAGTACCATTTTTGAATGCATTTTTTTGAGTTATTTTTAAAAGAAAAAAAGTTGTTTAAATACATTTCTTATATTAAGTATTTCTATATATCAAGTAACACATATTATTCTAAAGAAAGAAGTAATAAAACTGTAATTTTATCGAAAAAAAAAATAAGGATTATGTGAGATATCTCTTTGAATTCTTTTAAACGATGACTAATTTTATTTGATATTTTTGCTATCTTTTGTGTCTTACACTGATTTTCCCTTTATATTGAAAAAAAAAATTAAGTAAGAAAAGTATTTTAAATATATTGTATTTTGAGTAACATTTTTACAATGCATTTTTTAAATTGTTTTCAAAGAAAATGGTTTCAATAGATTTCTTGTATTAACTATTTCTTTATATTAAGGAACATATAATATTCTACAGGAAAAAAGGAATTGAATTGCAATCTTATTGAAATCACTAAACAAGAATAAAATTCTTTAAATCTCTTTTAATTCTTTTAAATAATGACTTACTTTAATTTGATATTTCTGTTGTCTTTTTGTGTATTATACTGATTTCCGAAATTATTTGAAAAAATTAAGATTAAGTAAAATTAATTTTAAAATTAAACTGATTTATTTGAAAAAATTAAGTAGCAAATTTAATAAAAGAGTTTTAGATTCCCTGAATAAAAACTAAATATATAAATCCTTCACTTACAATTGCTTAAAAACATATCAATTTCTATTAAAGCATTTTTAATTTTCCTAGTTAAACCATTTTCAATAAACGTTCAACAATAGGTATAAACCATTTGCATTCTGAAAGATTTATTAAAATTGTTTTAAAATCAAATAATTTTTCTGATTTGACAAAAATTTTCATTAATAAATTTTAGAAATTTGAATTAAAAAAATTCTTAATATTAAACATATCTTTTAAAATATCATTCTTTTAGAAGAAAAATAGCGTAGCACTAAAAAGGCGATCAGTATTAATTGTAAAATATTCTTACATTCCAACAAATATTATATTTGTATTTCGTCTTCTTAATAAAATTAATTCATAAAAATTTTTATGTTTCCTTATATGAACTTCTTATAACAACGTTAAAAACAACATTCTTTTTTACTATACTTTATTTAATTCTAAACAACTAATTCTTTTTTATAAATTCAATAGGACAAGAAAATTAGAACTTTGACATTCAGTTTAAAAACAAACAATTTTAAAATGAAACATATTTACACAATTTACTTAAAATTCATTAATTTCTATATCATTAGTTTGATATCTAAATAATTAAATGCGCTTATCTTTATTTTTGACATTTAATAAAAGAAGAATAAAGCAATATATGTTCAATTAGTAAAACACTCGTTTGTTCCAAATTCAATCAGAAACGAGAGGATTTATTGTAAAATATTCTTACATTCCAACAAATATTTAATTTATATTTTGTCATCTTAATAAAATGCATAAATAAAAAAAAAATTATGTTTCATCATATGAAAATATATATAGCAACATTTTATAGCAACGTTAAAAACAAATTTTTTTCTTTTACATTTAAAAAAAAATGAAACAGTTTTTTTTTTTAATAAATTTACTAGGAGATTAACTATTTATTTTGACAGTAAATTTAAGAAAAAAATAATTTTAAAATGAATTATATTTACACAATCTGCTTATATTTACACTTCTGTAGTTTGTTATGATATCTAAATAATTAAACTTCTTTTTTTTTATTTTTAACTTTATTAAAAATAAACTGAATGCAATATATTTCATTGTAATTTCCAATTAATAAAATACTCGTTTATTGTAAATTCAACTAAAAAAAAAAAAAAAAAAAGAGTAGATTTTTGTATATGTTTGCATTTCAAAATAATTTAAATCAAGACAAAATGAAATGTAGCCACACACAATACCAAATCTTTAATTTCTGGATACGGAGATAAAAGCTCAAATAAATTAACTCAGATTCAACCGATATCGTCTGTTATCACCCTTGTTTGCTTGTAAAACGGCAGACGTACGAAACTTCGAACAAAATGTTAACATTCAAGATTCACGGGTACAGTTAATGCAGGAATCGCTGCTATCGTTTATTATTTCTGATCTGGCAACGGAAAGAGTCTTGGGACGCGTGTGTTTCTGTTGAAATATTTATGCGACTCGTAATCGCGTCGAAATCTCTTCCAATGTCCATGACGAAACTAATGAAATTGCGTCCGCATTAAATCAAGCTGCGAGTTGTCGTCGATTAAAAGTTTAATTATGCAGTTCCTGATGTTCCACGGACGCTGCTGCTGACAGTCTTGGTGAAAGGCTTTCAGCAAATCGACTGTTTGTTCGTTGGAAGGAAAATAGTGTTTCAGAAATAAATGCCGCGATCATGCGCCCTAGCACAATGCTTTACTGCAAATGTACTGCTCGCAGGAATAAAGCCATCAAGCCCAGAATGGCTCTTTATAATCCATTTAATGTGGGTCATTATTGAGCACAAAAAGCTCTGTGAGAATCTGCCACATTGAGAACAAAATGATGGTCTTAATAATCTCCGTGAACAATATGTTACGGTTTAAAAGAGGGGTTGTGAAAATAAAGATATAATATTTAATTTAAGATAACTTATATCATTTAATAATTTACATATTTGAAATTAAATATCTATGAAGTATTTTAGACAAATACTGAAATATTACATTTTAATATAATGATATATTAAATAATTTGAATGTGCTTTTATTATATTTAAAATGTATAATTAAAATGCATGTGTTTAGCATCCGGTCATGACAAATTTATTGCTATAAAATATTCCATATTCAAAAGGTAATCATCGACAATCTTTTGTGCAATTTAGAAAAATACATTGCTCAAACGTTTTTTTTTTTCATTGGAAGACAAAAATTCTAATACATATGAAGATAATGAATTTTAGAACAAGAATTATAGTACAAAAGTGGATAAAGAATTTTAATATAATACTTAAAAATAAAGAATACTAAAATAAGAATTTTAATACATAGGAATTCTGTAAGAATTTTAATACTTTGATATTCTATAAGAATTTTAATACATTGATATTCTATAAGAATTTTAATACATAGGAATTTTTTAAGAATTATAATACAAAAAAAGGATAAAGAATTATGATACAAAATTTTTAATACTTATAATTTCGGGATTTGAATTTTTTTTTTAAAATTAACATTAAATACATCGTTTAAATATCATTCTTTTAAAAGAAAATTAAGGCAACATTAAAAAACGATCCGTATTAATTGTCAAATATTTTTATATTAACAAATATTTTATTTAAATTTCGGCCTTATTATTATAATTCCTTAATAAAAATTTTCATGTCCAATCATATGAATTTTTATAACATTAAGAACAATGATTTTTTTTTACATTTTACAGTAAATAAAACAGCCATTTTTATCATATTTAATAAGACAAAAAAATAATGTCTTGTGTTTATTTTGACAATAATTTTAAGGAAAAATAATTTTAAAATAAATTATATTTACACAAACTGCTTAAAAATTTGTAATATTTATATCATTAGTTTGATATCCAAATATTTAATTTTTTTATTTTTATTTTTAACTTTAATAAAAATTAGAATGTACAATATTTAAATTATGATTTACAAATAATAAAACATTCGTTTGTTGCATATTCAATCCAATAAGAGAGAATTAGTTTAAAATACAGAAAAACAAATATATTATTTATATTTTGTCTTCTTAATATAATACATTATTAAAAATTTTCATGTTTCATCAAATGAATTTTTATAACAACATTAAAAACAACAAAGACTTTTTTTTTTTTTTACATTTTACAATAAATTATTAATATTTTTTTTTTTTTACAAATTTAATAGGACACTTAACTAAGGTATTGCGTTTATACAACAACTTGTACAACTAGTTTAAAAGAGTAATTTTAAAATGAAAAATATTTACACAATCTGCTTAACATTCATAATTTCTATATCATTAGTTTGATATCTAAATCATTAAATGTGTTTATTTTCCTTTTTAACTTCAATAAAAATAAGAGGGATGGCAATATATTTCATTTTAATTTACAAATAATAAAACATTCGTTTGTTCCATACTCAAAATGAGAGGACTTTTCTGTATGTTTGCATTTTAAAATATTCTAAATTGATAGAAAATGAAATTCAAGCACAGAATACGACATCTTTAATATCTGGATACATAGATAAACGCTCAAATAAAATAACTCCGATTCAACCGATATCGTCTGTTATCGCCCTTGTTTGCTTGTAAAACGGCAGACGTACGAAGCTTCGAACAAAATGTTAACATTCAAGATTCACGGGTACAGTTAATGCAGGAATCGCTGCTATCGTTTATTATTTCTGATCTGGCAACGGGAAGAGTCTTGGGACGCGTGTTTGCGTTGGAATATTTATGCGACTCGTAATCGCGTCGAAATCTCTTCCAATGTCCATGACGAAACTAATGAAATTGCATCCGCATTAAATCAAGCTGCGAGTTGTCGTCGATTAAAACTTTAATTATGCAGTTCCTGATGTTCACGGACGCTGCTGTTGACAGTCTTGGTGAAAAGCTTTCAGCAAATCGAGTGTTTGTCCGCTGGAAGGAAAGTAGTGTGGGAGAAGTAAATGCCGCGATCATGTGCCCTATCACAATGGTTTACTGCAAATGTACTGCTCGCAGAATTAAAGCCATCAAGGCCCAGAACGGTTCTTTATAATCCGCTTTATGTGGGTCATTATTGTGCACAGAGCTCTATAAGGATCTGTCACATTCAGAACAAAACGGTGGACTTAATAATCTTCGTGAACAATATGTTAAGGATGAAAAGCGGGATTGTGAAAATAAAGGTTATTATGTATCATTTATGATAGCTTATATCATTTAATAATTTACAACTTTGAAATTAAATATTATAGACAAATACTGAAAGATTGCATTTTAATATCTCATTTTAATGTTATATTAAACATTTTTAATGTACGTATAACATGATATATTTTATTTGTACAATTTAATGTTTTTAGAATTCGTTCATATTCATGAGTTAAGCATTCGTTTTATAAGGGTCATACATTTTGTTTTTAAAAATGTTCCATATTCAAAACGTATTCATGAAATTATAAAAATTTATTTTGTTCATTTTAAAATAAAAAAGAGTTCAAGCATTTTTTTTCTCCATTGGAAGACAGGAATTCCAGTACTTATGAGGAGGTAAAAAAATTGTAATATAAGATAATATTTTAATACTTATAATTTTCGGATATGAACTTTTTAAAAATGCTTAATATTAAGTATATCTTTAAAATATCATTCCATTTAAAAGAAAAAAAAAAAGTAATATTAAGAAAACAATCCGTACTAATTGTAAAATATTTTTCATTAACAAATATTTTATTTAAATTTCGTCTTATTATTATAATTCATAAATAAAAACATTTATGTTTCGGGATATGAATTTTTATAGCATTAAAAACAATGGATTTTTTTAATTTACATTTTACGGTAAATGAAACAGCCTTTTATATAAATTTTGTAGGTAAAGAAACTAAAGTTTCGGCAATCAGTTTAAAAACAAAAATTTTTTAAATTTAAACAAATTTACACAATCTAATTAAATTTTAAATTACTTGTTTGATATCTAAATAATTAAATATATTTATTTTTTATATTTAACTTTAATAAAAATAAGAATAAGCAATATATTTATTTTAATTTACAAATAATAAAACACACATTAGTTGCAAATTCAATTAAAAGAAAAGATTTTTTTCTACTCGTATGTTTGCATTACAAAATATTCTAAATGGATACAAAATGAAATCCAAAAACACAATGTAACAAATCTTTAATTTCTGGATACAGAGATAAACGCTCAAATTAAATTAACTCCGATTCAACCGATATCGTCTGTTATCGCTCTTGTTTAGTTGTAAAACGACAGATGTACGAATCTTCGAACAAAATGTTAACATTCAAGAATTACGGTACAGTTAATGCAGGAACCGCTGCCATTGTTGTTATTTCTGATCTGGCAACGGAAGAGTCTTGGGACGCGTGTTTGAGTTGGAATATTTATGCGACTCGTAATCGCGTCGAAATCTCTTCCAATGTCCATGACGAAACTAATGAAATTGCGACCGCATTAAATCAAGATGCGAGTTGTCGTCGATTAAAAGTTTAATTATGCAGTTCCTGATGTTCCACGGACGCTGCTGCTAACAGTCTTGGTGAAAGGCTTTCAGGAAATCGAGTGTTTGTTCGTTGGAAGGAAAATAGTGTGGGAGAAGTAAATGCCGCGATCATGTGCCCTATCACAATGGTTTACTGCAAATGTGCAAATGTGATGCTTGCAGGAATAAAGCCATCAAGCCCAGAATGGTTCTTTATAATCCGTTTAATGTGGGTCATTATTGCCACAAAGCTCTATAAGGATCTGTCACATTCAGAACAAAACGGTGGTCTTCATAATGTCCGTGAACAATATGTTAAGGATGAAAAGTGGGATTGTTAAAATAAAATGTTATGATAACGATAACTTACATAATTTCAATAATTTGCAGCAAGAAATTAAATATTTTGAAATATTTTTTACACAAATAATGAAATATTGCATTTTAATATCTCATTTTAATGATATATTAAATATTTTGAATAGACACATGATATGCTATTAATATTTAATGAGTTTACTATTCACTCATTAACAAATTGATTGCTATAACAATTTTCCATACAAAAGATAATCAAGAAGGTATCAAATAACTTTTGTTTAATTTAAAAAAAAACTAAGTTGAAACAATTTTTTTTTCATTGGAAGACAAATTTTAATTCATATGAAGATAAAAGAATTTCAATACTTATGAAAATAAAATAAATAAGGGTTTTAAAATAAGAATTTTAATACATGTGAAAAAAAAGAATTCATATCATAAAATTTTAATCAATATATCATGTATTATGTATGTATAATACAAAAATAAAAAAGAATTCTAATATAAGCATTTTTAATAAATAGGAATTCTATAAAAATAAAAACAGGATAAAGAAATATAGAATTCTTATATACTTATTTTTGTAATTTGAATTACTAAACAATTAATATTATTAAATATATTTTTAAAAAATATCCTTCGTTTTTAAAAGAAAAATTAAGGCAACATTAAAAATTTATCCATATTAATTGTAAAATATTTTTATATTAATAAATATTATATTTAAATTTCGTCTTATTATTATAATTCATACGTAAAAAATTTTATATTTCATCTTTATGAATTTTTATAGCATTAAAAACAATGATATTTTTATTTACATTTGAAGTAAATGAAACAGCTTTTTTATAAATTTAAAGGACAAGCTAAGGTTTTCTGTTTATTTACAATCAGTTTAAGAAAAAAAAAATGTTTTAAATAAAAAATATTTACGCCATCTATTTAAAATTCAGTAATTTATATATCATTAGTTTGATATCTAAATTATTAGATTTGTTTAGATTTTTTTTAAGTTTAATAAAAATAAGAGGGATAGAAATATATTTCATTATAATTTAAAAATAATATAATATTGTTTGTTGTATATTCAGTTAAAAAGAAATGATGTTTTTTTATACATATATTTACATTCAAAACATTCCAAATATATACAAAATGAAATGTAAGAGGCCCAAAATACCAAATCTTTAATTTCTGGATACAGAGATAAACGCTCAAATAAATTAACTCCGATTCAACCGATATCGTCTGTTATCGCTCTTGTTTGGTTGTAAAACGGCAGATGTACGAAGCTTCGAACAAAATGTTAACATTCAAGAATCACGGGTACAGTTAATGCAGGAACCGCTGCCATTGTTGTTATTATTTCTGATCTGGCAACGGGAAGAGTCTTGGGACGCGTGTTTGCGTTGGAATATTTATGCGACTCGTAATCGCGTCGAAATCTCTTCCAACGTCCATGACGAAACTAATGAAATTGCGTCCGCATTAAATCAAGCTGCGAGTTGTCGTCGATTAAAAGTTTAATTATGCAGTTCTTGATGTTCCACGGACGCTGCTGCTGGCAGTCTTGGTGAAAGGCTTTCAGCAAATCAGTGTTTGTTCGTTGGAAGGAAAATAGTGTGGGAGAAGTAAATGCCGCGATCATGTGCCCCTATCACAATGGTTTACTGCAAATGTACTGCTTGCAGGAATAAAGCCATCAAGCCCAGAATGGTTCTTTATAATCCGTTTAATGTGGGTCATTTTGTGCACAAAGCTCTATAAGGATCTGCCACATTCAGAACAAAATGGCGGTTTAATAATCACCGTGAACAATATGTTAAGGATGAAAAGAGGGATTGTGAAAATAAATGTATTATATAATCTTTTTTAAGATATTTGTGATATATTTTAGACTTATATCATTTAATAAGTTCAATATTTATAAAAATTTGAATTCGCATATAAATTATATTTTGCTATTAAAATTTATGAATAAAGGTAGGTATATCTATTATATATCAATCCATTTTTGAAAGGTTTTACATTTGATATATCATCTCACTTAATGTTACAAATTATGTATTATATTTACTGAATTTTAAAATCTCCATTAATGTTAAAAGATATAACATGATATTTAAGTTATACTCTTTAATGTGTTTAACATTCGTTCATGGCAAATATATTGCTATAAACATGTTCCATATTCAAAAGGTAATCGTGAAAGTATCGAATATCTTTTGTTCAATTTAAAAAAAACAATAATTTTTTTTTCATTTAAAAGACAGGATTCTAATGCATATGAAAATAAAAAAATTCAATATAAAAATTATAGTATAAAAGTGGATAAAGAATTTTAATATAAGAAATTTAATTCTTAGGAAATTTAAAAAATTCTAATATAAGATTTTAGTTCATTTTTTTTTTATTTTATAATTCTTATAGAATACATAGGGATTCTTTAAGAATTATAAAACAAAATAAGGATAAAGAATTCTAAATTATGAATTTTAATACTTATAACTTTAAATATCATTTTTTTAAAAAGAAAATTAAGGCAACATTAATAAACGATTCGTATTAATTGTAAAATATTTTTTATTCAAAATATTTTATTTTTAAATTTCGTCTTCATGATTGTAATTCATAAATAAAAAAATTTATGATTCATAATATGAATTTTTTTATATCATTAAAATAATTATTTTTTTATTTAAATTTTACAGTAAATGAAACAGCACTAATTTTTTTATAAATTTAATAGGATAAGAAACTAAGGTTTAGTTTGGTTTATATTAACAATGCATACTTTTATTTTTAAGGAAAAAAAATTTTAAATTTGACAAAAATACATTTACAAAACTTGCTGAAAATTCATAATTTCTATATCATTAGTTTGATATCTAAATAATTGATTTTGTTTATTATTATTTGTATTCGTATTTTTAATAAAAATAAGTTTCGTTGCAATATATTTCATTGTAATTAACAAATAATAAAACACTCGTTTGTTACAAATTCAATTGAAAAAAAAATAGTATGTATACATTATAAAATAGTCTAAATCGATACAAAATGAAATGAAGGCACACAATACCAAATCTTTAATTTTGGATACAAGATAAACGCTCAAATAAATTAACTTCGATTCAACCGATATCGCCTGTTATCGCTCTTGTTTGGTTGTAAAAGGGCAGATGTACGAAGCTTCGAACAAAATGTTAACATTCAAGAATTACGGGTACAGTTAATGCAGGAACCGCTGCCATTGTTGTTGTTATTTCTTATCTGGCAACGGGAAGAGTCTTGGGACGCGTGTTTCTGTTGGAATATTTATGCGACTCGTAATCGCGTCGAAATCTCTTCCAACGTCCATGACGAAACTAATGAAATTGCGTCGCATTAAATCAAGCTGCGAGTTGTCGTCGATTAAAGTTTAATTATGCAGTTCCTCTGATGTTCCACGGACGCTGCTGCTGACAGTCTTGGTGAAAGGCTTTCAGTAAATCGACTGTTTCGTTCGTTGGAAGGAAAATTGTGTGGGAGAAGTAAATGCCGCGATCATGCGCCCTAGCACAATGCTTTACTGCAAATGTACTGCTCGCAGGAATAAGGCCATCAAGCCCAGAATGGTTCTTTATAATCCGTTTAATGTGCATCATTATTATGCACAAAGCTCTATAAGGATCTGCCACATTGAGAACAAAATGGTGGCCTTAATAATATCTGTGAACAATATGTTAAGGATGAAAAAGAGGATTTTGAAAATAAACGTATAATATATCGTTAAAGTTAGCTTATATAATTTAATAATTTACAACTTAGAAATTACTGAAGAATTCTAATTTACAACTTAAATATTACAGACAATACTGAGAGATTACATTTTAATCTAATGTTATATTAAAAATTTTGAATGCACACCTAATTTGATATATTTATGTTGCACTATTTAATGAATTTAGCATTCGTTCATGACAGCGGGATTGTTATAAAAATATTCTATATTCAATAGGTAATCATGATAGTATCGAATATCTTTTGTTCAATTTAAAAAATAACGAGTACATGCATTTTTGCATTGGAAGACAAGAATTCTGATATAAGAATTTTAATATATTTAAATAGTAATATAATAATTCTAATACATATGAAGATGAAGAATTCTAATACAAAAATTTTAATACTTATGAAAATAAATAATTCTAATATAAAAATTTTAATATTTATGAAAATAAAGAATTCCACTATAAGAAATATTCTACTTATGAAAATAAAGAATTCTAATGCAAGAATTTTAAGAATTATGAAAATAAAAATTTCTGATATAAGAAATTTCATACTTATGAAAGTAAAAAATAACGAGAATACAATAAGAAATTTTAATGCATAGGAATTACATAAGAATTATGATACAAAAAAGGATAAGAATTCTAATATAAGAGTTTTAATACTGATGAAAATAAAGAATTCTAACAAAATAATACATAAGAAGATAAAAAATTCGGAATACATAGGCATTCCAATTTATAAGATAATAAATTCCAATGTAATAATTTTTGTCTTCATATGTATAATATATACAGCATCCATATGTATACATATAGCTACAACAGTGTCCAAAAGTTAAGCATAAATGGCAATTATATAAATAATGAATAAATGGAAGTGCTGGAATTGATGTGTTATGTGAGTGTAAAACGATTATCAAATAAGAGAAAACAATAAAAAACAAGTAATATAAAAAAAAAAAAATAATAAGTCAATTCCTACTTTTTTTTTCACTCTATTGCAGAAAGTCCTTTATAAATAATTTTCATTAATTTTTTAATTTCAGCTGGCGCCATCTATTGGTAAATATATGCAACTTAAATCTAAAAAAAATTTAATTAAGTACTTAAATTTAATGAATGAATTAATATTTAAAAAAAATGTATTAACATCCAGTGTCTCCCTAAAAGTTAAAAATGCATTTGAACTTGAGTGAATGAATAAAAAGTGTTTTATGAACGATTGAAAATTTGAACAAGATATACACAGGGAGAGTGTGAGCTAATAGAAGGAATTGAAATAACGATAACAATCACTTTTATTATCAAAAGAAACAGTTTAAAAGTAAGCTGAGTATTCAAGTTCTGGGGAAGCAAGAGTTCATCTTTTTGTGAAAAACAAATAAAATAAAAAAGGTTCTGATGCAATTTAATAAAGTGTGTAGGCGCTTCTTCATAGCTAGGCACGCTGCACAACGATTTTTCACATTTGCTAAGGCGTTGTGGCCTCAAACAGTTCCAAATGCCGCGGAAAGCTCTTAAGTTCTGAAACGGAGTTTGGTGGATATAAAAGCGCTGAAAGTCTTATTTCAAGCATATCCCACACGTGATGAATAGGATTCATATGAAGTGAGTAAGCATACTATGGCATGCGCTTGATATTTTACTTTGCAAGGAAGTCATCAATCATGCACCCGCTGGGACGAAGCGCGTTATCATTCATGAATATGAAGTCATGTCCAACAGCACCTGAAAAACAAGCGTTTATAAGGCTTTATATCTTCGTTTCTATATCTTCCATCGGTCGCTGATTCCGTTTCAAGTATATGAAGATATGTGCGACAGTCAGCATGGCATATTGAGGAAACATGATGATAATTCTTTGATCTAAATGAGTTCAATATTCTTTACGTATCGTTATACGACGAGAATGCATATTTTAACTAAAGCGGGACATAATTTGACATAATTTTGTTTGGAAATTCGTATTTTGTGATAGTTCTGAACATCACATTAGTGCACTGTCTCAAACTCCAATGCTGATTTTCATCTCCAGTTTAAATGAGCACGTTTATGCAAAGACTATGATAGTGCACATAGCTGGGCTTCTGACATAGAGACCAACTTGAATGAGTGCCCTCTATATAATTTTGTTTGGAAATTCGTATTTTGTGATAGTTCTGTTGAAGGAGTCAGAACTGAGTTATTATAGGAATATACATGACAAGCCTTACACTTGTAAAGTGAAAGTATTATCGAAAGAACTTATCACGATAAAATAATCAGTGCATTTGAATGAGGAACAAAATTTCTATTGATGTACCAATATCAAGTGTTTCTCAAAGTCCTGATATCAAACAAAGCTGAATAAATACTAAGACTTGATCTCATTCAACTATAATCAAAAATAGGGCTAGAACTTATCTCTCCTGTAAAAAAAAAAATCACTTTGATTTTAAAAAAGGAATTTCTAATTGTCTAAAAGGGATTTCTAAATGTCTATCCATCATCGTATTTTATTACCAACGTTCTGTCTATCTCAAGAAATTTTAAAAGACTACAATAGAATGAAAAGTAGCTGAAAAGAATCATAAAAAATTATGAGAAGACGAAATTGATCATCTTATGCAAGGAAAATATCTTATTCAACAAAACAGAATATTGTCAGTGACATAAGAAACTGATATAGCAATTAAAATGAAGAGACTTTTTATTTTATTGCACGTTGTGCTTGTTTATAGTCATGCGCATGCCTGTAAAAGCATTATAAAAAAATTTGTACATTTTGTGGCTATGTCAATAAAGATGATAGAGATAAGGTAATGGGCGGAAATATGGAATGTGCATTTTTTGCTTCACAACTGAAAAATTAACTTTAAGAAAAACTGATTACAACTTCAAGTAATCAAGTAAGTAAGATCAACTTGAAGTTGGGTGCAAAAAAAAAAGGAAAGTAAGTATCGAACAAGTAACTGTTTGAAAGTATTGTGCCTAATATCGACAAAGGGCATGGTAATTCGAGAAGTCTATTGGCAGTTGATATACACTGAAGTGACAAAAGTCATGGGATAGCAATATGCAAATTTTCAGATGGCAGTAGCATCGCGTAGAACAGGTATAAATGCGCAGAGCTTTCATTTCTGTTCAAGTTATTCATGTGAAGAGGTTTTGACGTGATGATGACCGCACGACGGGAATTAACAGACTTTGAACGCGGAATGTTAGTTGGAGCTAGACGCATGGGTCATGCTATTTCGGAAATCGTTAGGGAATTCAACATTCCCAGATCCACTGTGTCAAGAGTGTGCCGAGAGTATGAAATTTCTGGCATAACATCCCACCATGGACAGCGCAGTGGTCGACCGCCTGCACTTAACGACCGAGACCGGCGACGTCTGCAAAGAGTCGTAAATTCTAACAGACAAGCAACACTGCGTCAAATAACCGCAGAAATCAATGTGGGACGTACAAGGGACTTGTCTGTTAGAACTGTGCGAAGAAATTTGGCTTTCTTGGGCTATTCCAGCAGAAGACCGACTCGAGTGCCTTTACTGACAGAACGACATCGCTTGCAGCGACTCTCGTGGGCACGTGAGCATATCGGTTGGTCCCTAATGAATGGAAAACCGTGGCCTGGTCCGATGTGTCACGATTTCAGTTGGTAAGAGCTGATGGTAGGGTTCGAGTGTGGCGCAGAGCCCACGAAGCCATGGACCCAAACTGTCAGCAAGGCACTGTTAAAGCTGGTGGTGGCTCCGTAATGGTGTGGGCTGTTTTTTCATGGCATGGACTTGGTCCTCTGGTGCGACTGGACCGAACATTGACTGGAAATGCTTATGTTCAGCTACTTGGAGATCACTTGCAGCCATTCATGGACTTCATGTATCCAAACAACGATGGGATTTTTATGGATGACAATGCGCCATATCACCGGGCCACAACTTTTTGCGATTGGTTTGAAGAACATTCTGGACAATTCCAACGAAAGATCTGGCCACCTAGATCGCCCGACATGAATCACATCGAGCATTTATGGGACATCATCGAGAGGTCTGTTCGTGCCCAAAATCCTGCACCATCAACGCTTTCCCAATTATGGACGTCTATCGAGACAGCATGGCTCAATACTCCTGCAGAAGACTTCCAACGACTTGTTGAGTTCATGCCAAGTCGAGTTGCTGTACTTCGCCGGGCGAAAGGAGGGGGCCGACACGATATTAAGAGGTATCCCATGACTTTTGTCACTTCAGTGTAAGTGAGACAGAAAATAATTTTATTGACGTGGAATTATTGAAGTGATTTTTAAAACTAAAAAGAATACAAATTTAAAATTAATTTACCTCATAATTACATTCTTAAATGAGGAATACCATTCCGGTTAACTTGTAAGGCTGAGTCCATCGCTGCTAGTCCATTCGTTGATTATATATATGAGATCAAGTGCCAAAATCGGTAGTCATTATTGCAACAAATAAATAAATTTTTTCTCTTATTTGTTTACAGTAAGAAAGTTTTATATAATTTTTTTTTTTTTCATTTATGTATGTTTAGCAAAGCATTTTTATTACTCTTTTTTTGGTTGAAAAATATTATTAAAAGGCATTTGAAAATAATGTTCTATTCTTCCTAAATATCGTTTTGAAAATAATTATCAAATAATGTAATTATTTGAATTTAATAATTTTTATTTGAAAGTAAAGTTCTTTTAAAACAAGCGTGTTAAAATCTTATGACCTATCGTTTTCTCAACAAACAAAGTTCTATACTTATTTGTCAAAATCTTTCATGTGTTTTTTTGTTGAAACTATCTCATGACTGAAATACCTAAATAGCATTTGCCATTTTATGTATTGCCTAGATATTATGCCTAGGGAGTAACTTAAAATAAAGGGAATATTTCATTCTAAGTCAAAATTCCTGGCATTCTGTATAATATCTAGACTTATATACAATGTTTTTTCAATGTACTGTTTTTTTTTATTTTATACTTTACCAGTAACATATGCGGCATATTGCGTTCATTCATATTTTATAAAAAGGTTATTTTAAGTTCCTTCATTATTCCTGAATCGCATTCTTTCTGTACAATTCTAAGAAACGTTGATATCTTACCAAAATGGTCAAAGGATTTAATTTGTAATAGACAAATGACATGAGGAACGGTACATGGTAAGATTCGAATGATGAAAAGAAAATTTTAGATTTTTTTTTATTAATAAATTTGTTGGGTGTATTTTGGGTATTTTTTGGCATAGTACTACTTTAAAATAAAGAAGATAAAGGCATATAGCAGGAGGTGAGTATTGAATTTTTTCGTTGTCTTCTATAACAAAAGACACAAAGTTGTTAAATGTTCTCTTTTCTGTTATATTCAAGATATATTCTACTTTTCTTTACAGATTTAAAGCTGAATAAACCTAAAAAAAAAATAATAATAATGCATAAATGTTTGTTTGATAAAGTGATATTTATATTAAATACCATAAACCAAAATTTAAAATTTTTCAGAAGCAAGACCATGGACATTGTTTGATATACACAAAATTCCTATTAATCACTATACAATGTATCTAAATGAAGAGTTGAAATTTTTTTATTCTTGTTTTAGATGCTATAGGAGTGTTTTTCGTTGCCTTCTATAACAAAACGTTCCATAAAGATGTAAATATTTTGTTATGTTTTATTCAAGATATATTAGACTTTTCTTTACAACTTTAAAGCTGAATAAAACTAAAACTAAACATCATTATGGTATTTACGAGTAAAATTCTATTATGTTGGGCATAAACGTTTGTTTTATAAAGTGATATTTAAATTCGATTCTCCGCAGTACACTCTTCATCCGTCTCCTAAAAACCTCTCTTTAAGAAAACCGTCAAGGGGGAGGTTAGCTTTTTCTCCTTACTCATTGGAGTGAACACTTCCTCAACTCACGGTCTATAACCAGCCACGATGCAGCAAGTCATGGCTTTCATTATACTATCTGCAATTGTTTCGTCCTGTGAAGATCGAACAGTGAATCGTTAATGTCATGATGTATTTATTATCCATGACACCGATTACCTGCTGAATTTGAGTGACAGGTTGTTTCATTAGAACAAAACACTAATTGCATCCACGACACTAATTATCTGCTGTCAGATTCGAGTGAAAGGTTGTTATTAAGCACTTGTTAACGAATATGCATTCCTAACAGATGAACAGAAATGCTATATCTGTTCTCGTGGGAAAAAATGCTACATCGTGCACCCACATTAGTGATAACACATGCTGATAAAATATCAATGCGTTATACTTCAGTGATAACCCAATATCAGAGGCTACGGTGAGGATATTTATAGAAATATGGCTCTGACTAACTTGCTCTGCTTGATTCTTGATTTAGAATCTTTTATAGCAGTCATTGGTGCAGACGAAATTTGAAATCCATCCTTACAATAAAGTGTACACCATAGCGTTTCTTTTTACAAAATCAGATGAAATATTTTATGTTATTTAAAAACAAGCCAATAAAAAAAATTTAAAGTCAATTCCAACTTTTTTTTTTTCACTGTATTGCAGAAAGTCATTTATGAATAATTTTCATTCATTTTTAAGTTTATCTGGCGCCATCTATTGGTAGATATATGCAACATAAATTTAAAAAAACTAAAAATTAATTAATTAAATTTAATGAATGAATTAATATTTGAAAAAACTGTATTAACATCCAGTGTCATCCACTGCAAATTAAAAATAATGTACTTTGAACTTGAGTGAATGAATAAAAAAGTATTTTATTGACGATTGAAAATTTGAACACAGATATATATATAGGAGAGTGTGAGCTAATAGAAGGAATCAAAAAATATATTTCGACCGAATGCTTTTTACATGCAGAAGGAAGCAAAACTTTGCCAACCTATTTTTTCAAACATGTATTGATTGCCAAAATTGTAAAGACAATTCTCCCTCATCCTTTTCTTTTCGAGAGTTATTGCTCTCAAAAAACTTATGACCCCAAATGATTTAAGCGGTGCATCTCCTACATGACCCCCGTATTTCACTTATTTTCGGAGATCCTGAGGGATGCAGTCTCTTGAAGACGCGGTCCCAAAGCAATCGGTGGCAGTGAGTTGGCAATCTCTTATCACGCTTTTCTGGTCCCCTACATTCAAATCCGATAGATAGGGGAGACCAGAAAAAGGAAATATTGCCTTTGGGTGCCAGGAGAAGAAGAAAATGTATAAACGAAAAAAAGGATCAATGACACTTCATTTTTGTATTTTTATTTTCTTCTCTTCTCTCTCTCAACAGAGTGGATGTGCTGTTTGGCACCCCCTATCTGCCGTTTCTTTTCTGGACCACCAGTGATATTACGCAGAATAAGGTTGATATTGCAAAAAGGTTTTTCACACACACACACAAAAAAGACGTACCATGTGGTTGGTGGTGGTATATGAGTATTGATGCAAAATATGGATTGAGTTTAAGTGTATATGATGGTATGTAGGAAAGTTTTTCTTATGTTGATATCTGGAAAATATAAGATGAAGTTAGTGAGGAGAGAAAAAATTGTTTTTTTCAAAATCAATGAAGTTGAACATAATAGTATTTTATGTTCAGAGAAAATTTAATCAAAAAGTTTTTCAGTCTAGACGTTTTTGATGTTGCAGAATTTATGTAAGAAATTGCTTAAGAAAAAATATCTATTGTTTTTTTTTAGATAAATGTATACATTTAATATATTTATCTCTATATATGCTAAAATAGATAATTAATGATAAATTGTTTAACACAAATAATATTATTAACACGATAAAAAAATTATAAACGATATAAATAAATTATAAAATAATAATTAAATAATGAACACTAAGTTACTGAGGAAAAAATAATTCTAAATCATTCCTGCTGAACATAATAGTAATTAATCAGAAAATTTAATCAAAAAGCTTTCCAATCAGTTTTTTCTTTTATGTTTCTGAATTGATGTATGAAATTGCGTAAGAAAGACAAAATTGATTGTTTTTTTTTTTTTTTTTAGATAAATGTAAACATTTAAAATACTTCTCAATGGATGTGTTAAAATATATAATTTTTAATATCTATTATGAGCAAACACAATTTATTAAATATTATATGTAATTAAATAAATATTTACTTTAAATATATTCTTTAAATTTTCATAAAAATAATTTTTGAAAGATAAAGTCCATTTAAATTATATAAATAATAAATTTTTAAAGTAAAATAGATGCAATAAAAGTTAAAAGAATGTCTTACTGAAGGTAGCAAAAACAAATTATTATTAACTTTTATAACTGAAATATAGCAAAAACAAATTATTATTAACTTTATAATTTATGCAATTTATCAGCATATATATAAGTGAAGAAAACATATCACTATGATTTTTATACTTATTTATAATAATTAAAAAATCACTTCTTAAAAGTCATAATTGAAAATATTTCCAAAAACTATTTTGAATCTTATTATATGTGTTTTAAATAAATGTTATCTTTAAAGTAACATGTAACTAGCTTGATATTGAAGAATAGCTATAATGAGATATTTTCTTTTTAATTAATGCAGATGTTTTTCTAAAAAAAAAAAATTAATAAAAATAATTCATGACTTTACAACAAAGTTTAAAACTCATGCTGCTATTTAAGTTTACATTATTTTGAATAAATCTCCGAATAAAACTTGGTGCAGTAATCTGTGTTTGTATTAAAACGAACTCAAAAAAATTCTTAATAATGTTTATTTGGGCTGAACAGTGTTATTATTATAAGAAAAGTTTTTTCTCCAATGACTTAAGAGAAAATAATTTTAAAAAATCAATTAAATTTAAGCAAATAGAATTTCACCTTTTAATTAATTTACTTTACTTTTCCTGTTTCATGCAGTTTAAAAATAAAGACACTTTTTTTTAATTTATACAAATGTAAGAGTTTCATTCACTTAAGAAAAACGTTTGTGGAATCAAAATATTAATTAAGTGAACCTTAGGATTATTTTTTCATGAAATCAATATATTTTTCAAAGTATTAATGAGTCAAACAGAGTCACATTAAATTGCCATTTTATAAAGTATTGAAAATATTATATAAACATATTAAACCATTCCAATAAACTTAATTTATTATATTTTTTATATCTAATCACAGGATCCTCAATTTATGACATTAATGAAAATTGGTATTTTAATGTTTTTGTTAAAAAGTAATTTCAAAAGAAGTTAATGCAATTTTGTTGTGCAATTCATTATATAAAATTATATAACCAAGATTTCAATAAATTTCGATGAAAAAAGGTTTGAAATGCATTCGTTTATTTAATAAATAATATTCAAATTTTAAGTTTAGAATGTAAAATTATTTAAACCTATAGCTATTGTGTTAATTTAATATGCAAGTTTTAAAAATTACCTTTTTATTTAGTAAATCTTATTCAATTTTTAAATTTAATACGGAAATGAAATATTAAATGCTCAACTTTATATAAACTGCTTCAGAAATACGTCACAAAAATTATATTAAAATATGAATTACACTTTTAAATGAGAGCGAAATAAATTTTAAATTCAATTCCAAAAAATTCCTTTAATAGTTCTTAACATCTGTGATGTAATTGCTTGCACATATAAATCGGCGTTGCCCAAAAAGAAAAAAAGAAAAGAATCAATAACCCTTTATATCGTAAGTTAATTTGCTATGTTTTATAACAAAGAGTTCCTTTTATACAAATATGTTTATATACACGTGTTTTTATATAGATGTTTATTTGTTTGATATCGATAAGCTCCTTTTCTCCATCGCTGGAACTTATGTCAGTAAAATAAATTTTAACGTGTATCAATGAATCAATAGGATGTTTACTTAGTATTGCATAAATATTACGAAATGCAATATATATATATATACAGTAAGTAAATAAGTAAACAAAAAAAATCATTTCTATTGAGAAGATTAAAAAGGTATAATTGGGAATATTTCTAAAGTTATTATATATCTTATTATATGTGTTTAAAATAAATTTTATTTTACGGTATCATGTAAATCGTTTGAAATAAAAAAAAAAGCTATAATGAAATATTTTGTTTTTCATTAATACAACTGTAATTATAAAAATTACTATTAATAAAATTTAATTCTCGACGCTATTTCAAAGTTTAAAATCACGCATCTATTTAGGTTTTTTTTTGCATAAAAACTAATAAAGGGCAAATATTAAACTTAAAAAAACAAACCTTAAAGGAATTAATTCACAGAATCCAAGTTAATCAACAGAAGGAAGGGGGGATACGAAGGAAATTTCATTTGGTGGGGGTAGTTAAAATTTAAATTAGGAAGCTCCAACAAAGATAAGTTATTTCTGTGATTTATTGGTAAGATTCAAGTCTCAAAATTGATTTTAAACGATGACGTCGTTTATTTTTCTTGTCTGCTTTTGTCTTAATCTCCTGAGGGTAAAACATCATCGCTGCTTTAAAGTTCTTGGCACATTTAGCTGGAGCTATTATACTCTTTCTTTGGCAAATACGGAATGATTAAATTAAGCATCTCCAAATAAAACTTGGTGCAGTAATCTGCGTTTGCATTAAAATAAACGTAAAAAACTTTTCTTAATAATGTTTATTCGGGCTGACCAGTGTTATTATTTTCAAAATATTGAGGGTTTTTTTTTCTCCAATGACTTAAGTGAAGATAATTTAAAAAATCAATAAAATGGAAGTAAATAGAATTTCATCTTTTAATTCATTTAGTTTACTTTTCCTGTCTCATACAGTTTAAAAATAAAGACATTTTTTTAACTTTATACAAATATAAGAGTTTTATTCACTTAAGAAAAAACGTTTGCTGAATCAAAATATTAATTAAGTGTATTTCTGGATTTTTTTTTTTAAATAAAATCAATATTTTTTTCAACGTATTAACGATTCAAACACAGTCACATCAACTTGCTTTTTTTTTAAAGTATTGAAAGAATTATAAAAATATGTTAAATTATTGCAATAAAAGTAATTCATTATAATTATTTTACGGCTAATCACAGTATATTAAAATAATGAAAATTTAATTTTTAACTGATTTTGTTTTAAAAATAAGTTTAAAAGATAGGAATGCAAATTCGTTGTAGCATTCATTGTATGAAAGTATATGAACAAAGATTTCCATAAATTGTAACGTAAAATAACTTTTGTAATTTAATCGTTTATATAGTAAATAACATTCAAATTTTAAGTTTAATAAGTAAAATTATTTAAAGGTGTAGCTAATGTATTAATTTAATATGCATGTAACATTGTAGAAACATATTAAATTGTTGCAATAAACCTAATTCATTATTATTTTTTGTGTCTAATCACAGCATCATTAGTATATGACATTAATGAAAATATATTTTTTTAATTTCTTTGTTCTAAAGAAAGTTTAAAAGAAATTAATGCATTGTTGTTGTGCAAATCATTATGTGAAAGCATATAAAAAATTCCATAAATTGTAATAGTAAAAAATTTTGAAATGTATGCATTTATTTAGAAAATTCAATTCAAAATTTAAGTTTAATAAGTTAAATTACTTAAACGTGCAGCTAATGTGTTAATTTAATAAGCATGTTTTAAATATTACCTGATTATTTACTAAATCTTATTCATTTTTTAAAATTTAATATAAAATGAAATAAATAAATACTTCTAAGACTTCTTACGAAATACATTACAAAAATAATATTAAAATGAGCCGTACATTTTGAAATGAGAGCGAAATAAATTGGAAATTACAATTCTAAAAAAAATTCCTTTTAATTGTTCTTAACATATATGATGGTATTTCGTGCACATGTAATCCTGCGTGACTCAAAAATAAAACCCTTTAACTCTTTTATATCAAGTTAGTTTGCGATGTTTTATAACAAAGAGCTCCTTTTATACAAATATATTTATAGACGAGTTTGATATAGATGTTTATATGTTTGATATAGATAAGTTTGTTTTTCCATCGCTGAAAAATTAAGGCAGTAAAATATATCTTAAAAAGTGTATCAATGAATCAATAGAATGTTTATTTAGTATCGCACAAATATTAAGAAATGCAATATATATATAGAAATAGAAAAGAAATCACTTCTATTGAAAATATTAAAAAAAAGTTGTAATTGAAAATATTTCTAAAGTTATTATAAATCTTATTATATGTGTGTTTATAATAAATTTTATTTCTTAATATATCTTGAAACTGAAAAATATCTATAATGAGATATTTTGCTTTTCATTAAAACAAATGTATTTCTAAAAAAATCCTTCCATAAAATTTTATTCACGATGCTTTAACATAGTTTAAAAATCACGCTGTTATTTTTACACTTTTTATGAATAAAAAGTAATAAAGGACAAATATTAAACTAGAAAAAAAACACACCTTAGAGGAATTAATTGAACGAATCCAGAAGAAATTAATCAACAGAAGAAAGTGGGGAGTCGAAATTAAAATTAGGAAGCCTCTTGCAAAGATGTAAGTAATTTCTGTGATTTATTGGTAAGATACAAGGTTCAAAATTGATTTCAAACGGCGACCTCGTTTATTTTTCTTGTCTGCTTTTGTCTTAATCTCCTGAGGGTAAAACAACATCACTGTTTTTTAAAGCTCTTGGCACATTTAACTGAGCTATTATACTCTTTCTTTGGCAAATGCGGGATGATTAAATTAAGTATCTCCAAATAAAACTTGGTGCAGTAATCTGTGTTTGCATTAAAACAAACGGAAAAAATTCTTGATAATGTTTATTCGGTCTGAACAGTATTATTATTGTCAGAAAATTGAGGGTTTTTTTTTTCCTCCAATGACTTAAATGAAGATAATTTAAAAATGAATAAAATGGAAGTAAATAGAATTTCGTCTTTTAATTCAATTAATTTACTTTTCCTATTTCATGGAGTTTGAAAATAAAGAGGTTTTTTTTTAATTTATACAACTATAACAGCTTTATTCACTTAAAAATAACTTTTGTTGAATCAAAATAGTAATTAAGTGAATTTTAGGAATTTTTTTCATGAAATCAAAATATTTTTCAGAGTATTGATAATTCAAACACAGTCACATTAACTTGTCTTTTTATAAAAGTATTCAGAATGTTGCAGAAACATATTAAATTGGTGCAATAAGCTTAATTCATTACATTTTTTTTTGTGTCTATTTACAGCATTATCAGTGTATTACATTAAAGAAAATTATTTTTTAAAATATTTTTGTTCTAAATTAAGTTTAAAAGAAGTGATTGCATATTCGTTGTACAATTAATTACATGAAAATGAAAAATATATAAACAAAGATTTCAATAAATTTTAATGAAAAAAAAAAAATTTTGAAATGCGGTTCATTTATTTAGTAAATCGCATTCAAATTTTAAGTTTAATAGTGAAACTATTAAGTTTAAACTTGAAACTAATGGGTTAATTTAATATGCATGTTTTAAAAATTACTTGTTTATTTAGTAAATCTTATTCAGTTTTTTATTTTAATATGCAAATGAATGAGTAAATGCGCAATATTATACAAAGGGCTACAGAAATACATTACAAAATAATATTAAAATGAGCATTACATTTTTAAACAAGGGCGAAATATATTTGAATTTGCAATTCTAAAAAAGTTCCTTTAATTGTTCTTAACATCTATGATATTATTGTTTGCACATATAATACGACATCCACGAAAATAAAATTCGCTAACCCTTTTATACCGTAAGTTAATTTGCTATTTTTTATAACAACGATCACCTTTGTATAGGTCTGTTTAAATAGACGAGTTTTATATAGATGTTTATAAGTTTAATTTGATAGGTTTTTTCCATCGCTGGAACTTGTGTCAGTAAAATATATTTTAACGTGTATCAATGTATCAATAGGATGTTTATGTAGTAGCGCACAAATATTAAGAAATGCATGTATATATATATATAGTAAGTAGAAAACTTCTATTGAATCACTTCTATTGAAAAGATTGAGTTATAATTGAAAATATTTCTAAAGTTATTATAAATCTTATTATATGTGTTTTTAAAAATAAATTTTATTTCTTAAGATAGGTTGAAACTGAAAAATATTTATAATTATATTTGTTTTTTCATTGAAGCAAATGTAATTAAAAAAAACTTGATGCTAATAAAAATTAATTCAAGACGACGCTATAACAAAGTTTAAAAATCACGCTGCTATTCAGGTTTACTCTTTTCTGAATAAAAAATAATAAAGGACAAATATTAAACTAAAAAAAAAAAAAAAAAAAAAAACCTTAGAGGAATAATTGAAAGAATCCGAGTTAATCAACAGAAGAAAGGAGGGGGGGCAAGGAAGGAAAAAAATTCATGGGGAGTGGAGTCAAAATTTAAATTAGGAAGACAAAGATGCAGTAAGTTATTTCTGTGATTTATTGGTAAGATTCAAGAATCAAAATTGATTTTAAACGACGACGTCGTTTATTTTTTCTTGTCTGCTTTTTGTCTTTAATCTCCTGAGGGTAAAACAACATCACTGCTTTAAAGGTCTTGGCACATTTAACTGGAGCTATTACGCTCTTTCTTTGGCAAATGCGGGATGATTAAATTAAGCATCTCCAAATAAAACTTGGTGCAGTAATCTGTGTTTGCATTAAAACTAAAGGAAAAAAATTCTTAATAATGTTTATTCGGCCTGAACAGTGTTATTATTTTCAGAAAATTGAGTTTTTTGTACAATGACTTAAGTGAAGATAATTTAAAAAATGAATAAAATGGAAGTAAATAGAATTTCGTCTTTTAATTCATTTACTTTTACTTTTCCAGTTTCAAGCATTTTAAAATAAAGACATCTTTTTTTTTTTACACAAATAAAAGAATTTTATTCACTTCAGAAAAACGTTTGCTGAATCAAAATATTAAGTAAGTAAACTTTAGGATTTTTTTCTTGAAATCAATATATTTTTTAAAGTATTGATGATTCGAGTGCAGTAATTTTCTTTTCATAAAAGTAATAAAAAACATTACAGGAATATATTAAATTGTTGCAATAAACTAAATTGATTGTAATTATTTTTTGTTTCTAATCATAGCATCATCAATATATTACAACAATGAAAATTACTTTTTTTAATTAATTTAACTTTTTTTTTTTTATATATAAGTTTAATAGAAGGGAATGCAATTGCTTTTTCGTTGTACAATACATTGTATGAAAGTATATGAACAAATATTTCCATAAATTTTAAATATAATAACTTGAAATTTAATCGTTTATTAAGTAAATCTCATCCAAATTTCAAGTTCAGTAAGTAAAATTATTTAAATGTCTTTTTAGCTAATGTGTTAATTTAATATGCATGTTTTAAAAATTATCTTTTATTCAGTAAAATTTATTCAGTCTTTTTAATTTAACGTGCAAATTAAATAGTAAACGCCACACTTTATACAAAATGCTTCAGAAATACACTACAAAATAATATTAAAATGAACATTGCATTTTTAAATCAGAGCGAAATAAATTTCAAATTGCAATTTAAAAAATAGTTCTTAACATCCATGATGTAATTTGCTTGCACATATAATTCGCGTTGCTCGAAAATAAAACTCCTTAACCCTTCTGTATCGTAAATTAATGTGCTATTTTTTATAAGAGAGATCTATACAGTTTTTTTTATATAGATATACATTTTATAATAATAGATAAATAGATAAATTTTATAGATCTCCTTTATATAGATTTAATTTATATAGACGTGTTTTTATATAGATGTTTATGTGTTTGATATAGATAAACTAATTTTTGTATCGCTAGTACTGATGTCAGCAAAATTCATTTTGACGTGTATCAATGAATCAATACGATGTTTATTAAGTTTTGCATAAATTTTAAGAAATGATATATATATATATATATTGCATTTCTGTATGTATATGTATATATATATATACATTTTTGTATGTATATATGTATGTATTTAGCAAATAAAAAAAAAAGAATACTTCTATTGAAAAGATTAAAAGTTATAATTGAAAATATTTCTAAAGTTGTTATAAAATTTTATTATATGTGTGTTTAAAATAATTTTTATTTCTGAAGTTATCTTGAAACTGAAAAATATCTATAATGAGGTATTTTGCTTTTCATTAAAATAAGTGTATTTCTAAAAAACTTGATCTTAATAAAATTTAATTCACGATGATATAACAAAGTTTAAAAGTTTCGCCCTATTTAGGTTTACTCTTTTATGAATAATAACTAATAAACTGTAAATATTAAATTAGAAAAAAAAAACCTTGAAGGAATTAATTGTAAGAATCCAAGTTAATCAACAGAAGAAAGGGGGGAAACATAGGAAGGAAATTTCATGGGGAGGTGAGGAGGTAAAATTTAAATTAGGAAGCCTCCTACAAAGAAGTAGTTAGTTATTTCTGTGATTTATTGTTAATATTCAAAACTCAAAATTGATTTTAAACGACGACGGAGTTTATTTTTTCTTGTCTGCTTTTGTCTTAATCTCCTGAGGGTAAAACAACATCACTGCTTTAAATGTCTTGGCACATTTAACTGGAGCTATTATACTCTTCCTTCGGCAAATGCGGGATGACTAAATTAAGTATTTCCAAATAAAACTTGGTGCAGTAATCTGTGTTTGCATTAAAACAAACGTAAAAATAATGTTTATTCGGTCTGTACAGTGTTATTATTTTCAGAAAATTGAGTTTTTTTTTTTTTTGTCCAATCACTCAAATAAAAGATAACTTAAAAAAATCAATAAAATGGAAATAAATAGAATTTCATCTTTTAATTTATTTACTTTACTTTTCCTGTTTCATGAAGTTGAAAAAAAAACACACCTTTTTTTTTTTTTTAACTTTTTACAACAATAAAAGAACACAAATAAAAGAATTTTATAGGAAAAAACCTTTTTCTTAAGAAAAAAAACGTTTGCTAAATCAGAATATTAATTAAGTAAACTTTAGGATTTTTTTTTTTCATGAAATCTATATATTTTTTAAAGTACTAATGATTCAAGCACAGTAATTTGCCTTTTCATAAAGTATTGAAAACATTACAGGGACATATTAAATTGTTGGAATAAACTAAATTCATTATAATTATTTTTGTTTCTAATCATAGCATCATCAATATATTACAACAATGAAAATTAAATTTTTAAGTGATTTTGTTTTAAAATAAGTTTAAAAATAGGGAATGCAAATTCGTTGTATGTAAGTATATGAACAAAGATTTCCATAAATTTTAATGTAAAATAACTTTTGAAATTTAATCGTTTATATAGTAAATCTCATCCAAATTTCAAGTTTAGTAAGTAAAATTATTTAAATGTGTAGCTAATGTGTTAATTTAATATGCATCTTTCAAAAATTACCTTTTTATTCAGTAAAATTTATTCAGTCTTTTAATTTAACGTGCAAATGAAATAGTAAACGCCACACTTTATACAAAATGCTTCAGATATACACTACAAAATAATATTAAAATAAACATTGCATTTTTAAATCAGAACGAAATAAATTTCAAATTGCAATTCTAAAAAAAATAGTTCTTAACATCTATGATGTAATTGCTTACATATATAATTCGCGTTGAGCGAAAATAAAACTCCTTAACCCTTCTGTATCGTAAATTAATGTGCTGTTTTTTATGAGAGAGATCTCCTTTTATATAGTGTTTTATATAGAGGTTTATCCTTTTTATGCAGATGTTTATATGTTTGATATACACTTATGTCCATAAATTAAGGATAATTCAGAATCACACAGAAATTGAACTCTAAAATAAAAATTCCACCTGTAGAATTATCACACACATCTTGAAGAAGAATATGCGAATTACAGGAAACCACCAGATGAATGACGAGAGTGTAAGAGAGGGGTATATAAGGAAGAGTGGCGAAGAAGTAAAATTGTCCACAAGCGCTTTAAAAGCCTTTCAGTGCAATAACCGCATAGTTATGGCACAAAGGAAGCATTTGGATGATTTTTACGTAGTAGAATTATCGGACGACTGGAATGTGGACGTACCCAGCTGGAAGTATCCGAGGAACTTGGAATCGCCCAGAGTGTCATCTCCAAGCTTTGGCAACGATTCCAAGATGATGGTAATGTGAGTAGATGTTACAGACAGGTCGTTCCGAGTTACAACGCCGAATGAGGACCGGTATTTAGCAGTTACTGCCAAAAGAAACAGACGGAGCTCAGCATCAGACCTGTCTCGTCAGCTCTCTTCAGCTACCGGTACGACAGTTTCAAGGCAGACCGTGTACAGACGCTTAGGGCACATTGGTCTATATGCTCGTAGGCCAGTCAGATGTGTCCCACTTACTGCAACTCACTGTCGCCTGCGATTAATTAGAGAGCATGCATTGTGGACACCACAACAGTGGTCTGGTGTGATGTTTTCCGACGAGTCCAGGTTTAGTTTGCAGTCTGATTTCGCTGGGCTTTCATATGGTGAGCGCCAGGTACCCGTTACCACCAAGAGAACACCATTGAACGACACCATTACGGTGGTGCAGGATGGCTCGTTTGGGGAGGAATTATTCTTGGTTTCAGAACTGACCTTCATGTTCAGAGTGTAACGATGACAGGCCACATCTATCGGGATGTCATTCTGGAACAACATGTACGTTTGTTTCGGGGCGCCATGGGTGCTGAATTTCTGTTTATGGATGACAACGCCCGTCCTCACTGTGCAAACATTGTAGACGAATGCCTTCAATTGGAGGATATCACCCGTATGGATTTGCCAGCATACTCACCGGACTTGAATCCAATAGAGCATGTGGGATATGCTTGGCCGACGAATTCCAGCCCGTCAACCCTCTCCCACCGGTCAACCGGAACTTCGGAGGGCATTGCTTGATGAGTGGTGTAATATTCCCCAAGATCAGATTGATAATTTGATACTCAGCATGCCTAGGCGTTGTCAGGCCTGTATTGCATCGTCCGGAGACATACTCCATATTAACCATCATACTAAGCATGTTATACAGTTTTTTGTAATAGGTTCTTTTTTCGAAATTTGCTTCAGGTAGAAAAATCGCAATTTTTATTAATTATGTCAAACATATGGCATTTTTTTTTCTCTTTACCTTTTGTTTAATAAATAGACTTTACAAATAAGTCAAATTTGTTTTGCTTCTGTCTCTTTCTTTGCTTGAACTTCATTATCCTTAATTTAAAGGACATGAGTTTAGTTCAATTAAGCTAAGTTAAGCTAATTTTGTATCGCTAGCACTGATCTCAGCAAAATTCATTTTGACGTGTATCAATGAATCAATGTTTATTAAGTACTGCAGAAATATTAAGAAATGCAACAAAAGGGCACAAATATTAAACTGAAAAAAATATTTTAAAGCAATTAATTGAAAGAATCCAAGTTAATAAATAGAAAAAAGAAAAGGAAGGAAATTTCAATGGGGGAGTCAAAATTTAAATTAGGAAGCCTCCAACAAAGATGTAGTAAGTTATATCTGTGATTTATTGGTAAGAATCAAGACTCAAAATTGATTTTAAACGATGACGTCGTTTATTTTTCTTGTCTGCATTTGTCTTAATCTCCTGAGGGTAAAATATCATCGCTGCTTTAAAGGTCTTGGCACATTTTGCTGGAGCTATTATATTCTTTCTTTGGCAAATACGGGATGATTAAATTAAGTATCTGCAAATAAAACTTCGTGCAGTAATCTGTGTTTGCATTAAAATTAAAAGTTTATTCGGCCTGAACAGTGTTATTATTTTCAGAAAATTGAGTTTTTTTTTACAATGACTTAAGTGAAGATAATTTAAAAAATCAATAAAATGGTAGTTAGAATTTCGCCTTTAATTCATTTACGTTACTTTTCCTGTCTCATACAGTTTAAAAATAAAGACCTTTTTTTTAAGTACAAATATAAGATTATAAGAAAAACGTTTTTGAATCAAAATATTAATTAAGTGAATTTCTGATTTTTTTTTATAAAATCAATATTTTTTTCAACGTATTAACGATTTCACATCAACTTTTTTTATAAAGCATTGGAAACATTTTTGAAACATATTAAATTGTTGCAATGAATTTAATTTGTTATTATTTTTTTTGTGGGTCTAATCACATAATCATCAGTTAAGGAAAATTTTTTAATGTTTATGTTCTGAAAGAAATTTAGAAGAAATTAATGCCATTGTTTTTTCTTTAATTTTATACAAATATAAGAGTTTAAGAAAAAAATTTTGTTAAATTAAAATATTCATTAAGTGAACTTTAGGATTTTTGTATTATGAAATCAATATATTTTTCAAAATATTAATGATTCAAACACAGTCACGTTAACTTGTCTTTTTATAAAGTATTGAAAACATGATAAAAATATAGTAAATTGTTAAAATAAACTTAAATCATTATAATTTTTTTATGGCTAATAACATCATCGTCATTATATTACATCGATGAAAAATATTATTTTTAAATGTTTTTGTTCTAAAATAAGTTTAAAATGAATGAATACAATTTCGTTGTACAATTCAATATATGAAAGTATATAAACAAACATTTCAATAAATTTTAATGAAAGATAAATTTTAAAAATTTATTAATTTATTTAGTATATCGTATTCAAATTAGTACGTTTTAATAAGTAAAATCATTTAAACTTGTAGCTAATACGTTAATTTAATATGCAAGTTTTAAAAATAGTTTATTAGTATATCTTATACAGTTTTTAATTTAATATGCAAAAAGAAATAGTAAATGCGCAACATTATATAAAATGCTACAAAAATGCATTACAAAATAACATTAAAATGAGCATTACATATTTAAAAGAGACCGAAATAAATTTCAAATTGCAATTCTAATAAAAATTCCTTTAATAGTTCTTAACATCTATAATGTAATTGCTTGCACACATAATCCGCCTTTGCTCAAAAATAAAACTCATTAACCCTTTTATGTAGTAAGTTAAGTTTTAAGACAAAGAGATCCTTTTATACAGATATGTTTATATATTTTATGCCTGTAAAATATTTTTAACGTGTATCAATGAATCAATAGGATGTTTATTTAGTATTGCATAAATATTAAGAAATAAATATACATATATATATATATATATATATATGTGTGTGTGTATATATATATATATATATATATATATATATATATATATATATATATATATATATATATATATATATATATATATATATATATATCTTTATATATAGATATATATATATATATATATATATATATATATATATATATATAGTAAATAGAAAAAATAGCTTTAATGAGATATTTTGTTTTTCATTAATACAAATGTATTTCTATATATATATATTAATAAAATATATTTAGGCTCCAATAAAGTTTAAAAATCACTGTTATTTGGAAATCTTTTGAATAAACTAATAAATTACAAATCTTAAACTTAAAAAAATGTAAAAAGAAATTATTGAAAAAAATTATTATCTGAAGATATAATCATAGATAGCAAAATTTAAATTAGGAAGACTTGAAGTTATTTTTAAAAATAGACTCAAAGTTTTAATGAGATATTTTTTTTTTCATTAATACAAATGTATTTCAAAAAAAAAAAAACATCACTGCTTTAATAAAATATAATTCAACTGGAGCTATTATACTCTTTCTTTGGCAAATACGGATGATTAAATTAAGCATCTCCAAATAAAACTTGGTTCAGTAATCTGTGTTTGCATTAAAACAAACGCAAAAAAACTTATCTTAATAATGTTTATTCGGTCTGAACAGTATTATTATTTTCAGAAAATTGAGTGTTTTTTTTTCCTCTAATGACTTAAAAGTGAAGATAATTTTAAAAAATCAATAAAATGGAAGTATATAGAATTTCGTCTTTTAATTCACTTAGTTTACTTTTCTTGTTTCATACAGTTTAAAAATAAAGACACTTTTTAACTTTATTCAAATAAAAGACTTTTATTCACTTACGGAAAAACGTTTGTTGAATCAAAATATTAATTAAGTTTATTTTCAGGTTTTTTTTTTATGAAATCAATATTTTTTCAACGTACTAACGATTCAAACACAGTCACATCAACTTGCTTTTTATAAAATATTGGAAAAATTTTTGAAACATATTAAATTGTTGCAATGAATTTAATTTGTTATTATTTTTTTTTGTGTGTCTAATCACATAATCATCAGTTAAAGAAAATTGTTTTTTTTTCAATGTTTTTGTTCTGAAAGAAATTTAGAAGAAGTTAATGACATTTCGTTGTTGTATGAAAATGTATAAACAAAGATTTCAATAAATTTTAATGAAAATAAGTTTTGAAATGTATTCATTCATTTAGTAAATTGCATTCAAATTAGTACTTTTTAATAAATAAAATTATTTAAAAGTATAGCTATAGAGGTAATTTAATAAGACTGTTTTAAAAATTACCCTTTTATTGAGTAAATCTAATTCAGTTTTTAAATAAATTTTATTTCTTAAGTTATCATGAAACTGAAAAATATCTATAATGTGATAAAACAAATGTATTTCTAAAAAAATTTGCTATTAATAAAATTAAATTTACGACACTATATGAAAGTTTAAAAATCATGCTGCTATTTAGGTTGTTTCTTTTTTTGAATAAAAACTAATAAAGGGAAATATTAAACTTAAAAAAAAAATATCTTAAAGGAATTGATTGAAATAATCCAAGTCAATCAACAGAAGAAAAGGGGGACATAGGAAGAAAAATTTCATGGTGGGAGAGGAAAAATTTAAATTAGGAAGCCCCAACAAAGATGTAAGTTATTTCTGTGATTTAGTGGTAAGATTCAAGACTCAAAATTGATTTTTAAACGACAAAGTCGTTTATTTTTTCTTGTCTGCTTTTGTCTTTAATCTCCTGAGGTAAAACAGCATCGCTGCTTTAAAGGTCTTGGCACATTTAACTGGAGCTATTATACTCTTTCTTTGGCAAATGTGCGATGATTAATTTAAGTATCTCCAAATAAAACTTGATGCAGTAATCTGTGTTTGCATTAAAACAAACAGAAAAAATATTTCTTAATAATGTATATTCGAGCCGAACAGTGTTATAATTTTCAGAAAATTGAGTGTTTTTCCCTCCAATGACTTAAATGAGGATAATTTAAAAAAATCAATAAAATGGAAGTAAATGGAATTTCTCCTTTTAATTCATTTACTTTTCTTTTCCTGTTCATGCAGTTTAAAAGTATAGACACTTTTTTTTAACTTTATACAAATATAAGAGTTTTATACACTTAAGAAAAACTTTTGTTGAAACAAAATATTAATTAAGTGAACTTCATGATTTTTTTTTCCATGAAATCAATATATTTTTCAAAGTATTAATGATTCAAACACAGTCATATTATTTTTTTTATAAAGTATGGAAAACATTATAGAAACATATCAAATTTTTGAAGTAAATTTAATTCATTGTAATTATTTTTTATGTCTAATCACAGCGTCGTCAGTATATTACAATAATGAAAATTATTTTTTTTTAATATTTTGTTTTAAAATAAGTTTAAAGTAAGTTAATGCAACTTCATTGTGCAATTCATTGTATAAAAGTATATAAACAAAAAGAGTTCTATAAATGTTATTTAAAAAAAATGTTTTGAAATTTAATCATTTATATAGTAAATCGCATTCAAATTTTATGTTTAATAAATAAAGTTGTTTAGCTAATGTATCTTAATACTCATGTTTTAAAAATTACGTGTTTATTTAGTAAATATTATTCATTTCTTAAATTTAATATGCAAATGAAACAGTAAATGCGCAACTTTATACAAAATGCTTCAGAAATACATTACAAAATAATATTAATTTGGGCATTACATTTTTAAATGAGAGCGAAATAAATTTCAAATTGCAATTCTAACAAAAAATTCCTTTAATATGTAGTTCTTAACATCTGTGATGTAATTGAGTTGCACAGATAGTCTGGTGTTAGTCAAAAATAAAGCTCATTGCCCCTTTTATATGAGACGTTAATTTGGTATTTTTATAACAAAGAACTCCTTTTATACACTCAAGCAAATCCAAAACATTATGACCACCCCTGGTTTTGCAATGAACTCGCCTGGATGCCGTGGAAGGCACGTGATCAGGTGGAAGTGGTATTTAACTGGTATTAAGTGGTGGAATTAATCCATGCCATTAGGCTGGTTGAAGCTGTGTTGCGCGCCAAAGGTGGGCCAACTCGTTATTGACAGGTGGTCATAATAGGGGCTCTTGAGTGTATATATGTTTATAAAGACGTGTTTTATATAGATGTTTATACGTTTGATATAGATGAGTTTTTTTTTTCCATCGCTGGAACTTATGCCTGTAAAATATATTTTTAACGCGTATCAATAGGAGGTTTATTTAGTATCGCACAAATATTCCCCCAAAAAAAGCAATATTGTTATATTATGTATATATATATATATATATAGTACATAGAAAAATATCACTTCTATTAAAAACATTAAAGAGTTATAAATGAAGATATTTCTAAAGTTATTATACATTTTATTATATGTGTGTTTAAATAAATTTTATTTCTTAAGATATCTTGAAACTGCAAAAATATCTGTAATGATATAATTTGTTTTCAGCATTAATAAAAATGGATTATAAAAATCTTGCTATTAGTAAAATTTCCAAATCACGACGTTATAACAAAGTTTATAAATCACGTTGCTATTTAGGTTTACTCTTTTTTGAATACAAACTAATAAAGCAACTATTAAATTGGTCTTGCTTCAAAGAATTAATTGAAGAACCTTTTCAAAGATAGCGTGAGGAATTCCAAGGAAATAGGTCGAAATTTCAAGGGAGGGGGCGGGATTCATCCAATTTAAATTAGGTAGCCTTCAACAAAGATGGAAGTTATTTCTGTGATTTATTGGTAAGATTCAAGACACAAAATTGATTTTTTTTAAACTACGAAGGCCATTTTTTTTTTCTTGTCTACCTTTTGTCTTAATCTCCGCAGGTAAAACAACATCACTGATTTAAAGGTCTTGTGAAAAAGAGTGGAGCTATTATACTCTTTCCAGCAAATGCGGGATGATTAAATTAAGCATCTCGAAATGAAACTCATGTGCAGTAATCTGTGTTTGCATTAAAACTAATGGAAAAAAAATTTTCTTAACAATGTTTATTCGGCTGAACAGTGTTATTATTTTCAGAAAATTGTTTTTTTCCCTCCATTGACTTAAGTGAAGATAATTTAAAAAGTCAAAAATAAAGTAAATAGAATTTCGCCTTTTAATTCATTTTCTTTACTCTTCCTGTTTCATGGAGTTTAAAAATAAAGACACCTTTTTTTTTTAACCTTTATAAAAATATAAGAGTTTATTCATATGATGAAAAAAACGTTTTGAAATAAAAATATTAATTTTTGAACTTAAGGAACTTTTTTCTGAAATCATATATATTTTTAAAGTGTTAATGAATACGAGCACAACAATTTGTCTTTTCATAAATAAAACATTTTAAGAACAATATTGTTATGTTGTAATAAAAGTTAAGTACATTAAAATTATTTTTGTATCTAAAATCATCAAAACAGTTATGAAAAAGATATTATAAATCTTATTATATATCGTGTTTAAAAATAAATTTCGCCCGGCGATAAGTGCAGCAACTCGACGTGGCATGGACTGACAAGTCGTTGGAAGTCTTCATTAATAAAAATGATTATAAACGCTGTCTCGATAGACGTCCATAATTGTGAAATCGTTGATGGTGCAAGGTTTTAAATCACGAGCAGATGATGATGTCCCATAAACTCGATGGGAATACAAACTAATAAAGATCATTCGTTGGAACTGAAAATTCTTCAAACCAATCGCGAACAGTTGTGGCCCGGGGACATGGCGCATTGTCATCCATAAAAATCCCATCGTTGTTTGGGTACATAGGAAGTCCATGAAATGGCTGCAGAGGGGTGATCTCAAGTAGCTGAACAGGTAGCCTTTCCAATCAATGTTCGGTCCAGTCGCACCAGAGGACCAAGTCCATGGCATGAAAAACAGCCCACACCATTACGGAGCCACCACCAGCTTTTGAATTTTTTTTGCTGACAGTTTGGGTCCATTCGTGGCTCTGCGCCAGGGTCGAACCCAACATCAGCTCTTACCAACTGAAATCGTGACACATCGGACCAGGCCACGGTTTTCCATTCATCTTGGGACCATGCGATATGCTCACGTGCGCCACGAGAGTCGCTGCAAGCGATGTCGTTCTGTCAGTAAAGGCACTCGAGTTTGTCTTAAAACTGGAATGCCCAAAAAAGCCATAATTTCTCGGCCTGCACAGTTCTAACAGACAAGTCTCTTGTCGTCCCACATTGATTTCTGCGATTATTTAAAACGTAGTGTTGCTTGTAAATAGAATTTACGACTTCTTTCAGACGTCGCCGGTCTCGGTCGTTAAGTTTAGGCAGTCGACCACTGCGCTGTCCATGGTGGGATTTATGCCTGAAATTTCATACTCTCGGCACACTCTTGACACAGTGGATCTGGGAATGTTGAAATAACGATTTCCGAAATGGCGTGACCATGCGTCTTTTTTTTTCCGCGTTCAAAGTCTTTTAAATATTTCCCGATCGTGCGGTCATCATCACGTCAAAACCTCTTCACATGAATAACTTGAAAGAAATGAAAACTCTTTAGCACTTCGCATTTATAATCTTCTACGCTGCTACTGCCATCTGAAAATTTGCATATTGCTATCCCATGACTTTTGTCACTTCAGTGTATATCACAATAACAAGTTCTTTTTTTTGTAAACATTTTTGTTCTAAAATATGTTTAAAAAGAAGTTAATGCTATTTTGTTGCACAATTTATTATATGAAAGTATAAAAACAAAGATTTCAATAGAAATCTTTTGATTCGAAAGTCGCATTCAAGAATTAGGTTTTAAATGTAAAATTATTTAAATTTATATAAACGTGTAACAAATGTGTTAAATTAATATGTATGTTGTACTGATTGACAAAGAGCTAACTTGCATAGGTGTGGTTTGGTTTGTCGCTCTACAGTCATTTTTGCACACTTTAGGCTAGTTAGATCGAGACCAACAGTTTAATGTGTGTGGATGCCGAATCACTGACAAATATCCATCCCACCTACAGGATTCGAATAAAGTTGACCATTAGGCCGCAACAAACGTAGGACTTGGGATATTTCCGAAATGAGTTTCTAGCGTACTAAATAATCTCATGAAGTAAATAGATAACCACTAATTTATTTTAAAATTAATTTTAAATGAGGCTTTTATTTCCATAATGATATACCTTAAAATTTATAGTTTTTAATTGGAAGATTAAAACATACGTTATGTACTAATTTTTTCGATTCTATGATAGGAAAAAAACATATGTACTTTATTCTCATTAAAACACGTAACTCAAATATTTAGAAGTCTCTAGGTGCCACTGATAATATTTTCTACTTCTCCATTGGGACATCACGATCCATTGGGACATCACGATAACTAAAAAAATGCAATAGAGATATTGTTTTATATTGTAGATATTGTATTTAAAAAATTACAATAAAATTTTGTTCATGTTAATTTAAAGAATAGGATATTTACCACAAAAATAAATTATCTTAGAAAGGAAAAGTGATATCGTTTATTGCTACCGTAATGGTATTGAATTTTATTGTAGATATTGTATTTAAAAATTACAATAAAATTTTGTTGATGAAATAAGAGGTTGTGGTATATAAATATTTTAGAAATAAACTAATTTGAACTGGAATTGTGACATATTTACTACAACATCTATGAATTAAATTATCATATTAAATAAATATATAGCAATTGGTTAATTTAAAATTTTAAAATTAATTTTAAATACCGCTTTTATTCTTATAAACAAATACTATAAAATTAGTATTTTTTAATTGGAAGATATTGGAATAAATTTTATACATTATTTTTTTCTCGATTTTATGATAGAAAAAGTATAGTATATTTTACTCTCATTAAAACACATACTTTAAATATTTAAAAGTCTCTAGGTCTCTATTTAGTCTTTCTAGGAACCACTGATAATATTTTCTACTTCCGCTTCTCCATTAGGAATTCACGATAACTAAATGCAATAGAGCCTCAGTTGCCCTACCAGGCGGGTTTCAGATTATGGGGAAAAATGATAAAAAAAAAGTACTAGAGGGAAGGAAAAAACGCTATTTTTTTTTTTTTCTTTTCTTTTTTTTTAAAGATAAAGTTAAAAACGACGCTCTTCCCTTATCAAGGCAATAAAAGCGAGATGTTGGGCGATGCATTGCCGGAAAGTGGAACAATTTATTTCTTGCAGTTTATGTCTTCTTTGACGAAAGTTTAGATTCCATCTGCAGGTAACTGAAATCATGATTGCGTGTCGAACAGGAAAAGCAGTTTAAGGTATTACGCGGAACTGGAAAATAATTGCGGGGAAAAAATGTACAGTTAGGGTTGAATAAAATGTTCGAAATTTTGTTCGATTTATTTTTTGTTTATTTAGTACTTGCTGTTATTGATGGTGATATTTCGTTTGACAAATATTTTACTTATGTGTCAGAACAATGTAATGTACACGGATGTAATTTTTTCGATATTTTGGCTGGAAACAAAAACATATATACTTTACTATCATTAAACACATACTAAGTTAAATATTTAGAATTCTCTAGGGACCACTGATAATATTTTCAACATCCTTTTCTCCATTGAGCATTCACAATCACTACTGAAATGCAATAGAGGTATTGTATGGTATCGTAGATATTGTATTTAAAAATTACAATTAAATTTTGCTCATGTTCATTTAAAGAATAAATACCACAAAGACGATTCTGAAATTTAAATCTTTATCCAATAAAATTTAGAACAGGAATTGTTATATTGTTCATACAACATCTATGGATTAAAGAATCTTATGAAATATATATATATATATATAAGCATTAATTAATTTTTTTTTTTTTTTTCTGTAATCAAATACTTTAAAATTTACTTCACTCAAATAATTTCAAATAAAATACTTTTTCACTTAGAAGATTAAAACATAGATTATGTACTAATTTTTTACACTTTACGATAGAAAAAGTATATATATTTTATTCTCATTAAAACACATACGTTGAAAATTTAAAAGTCTCTGGGGACCACTGATAATATTTTACACTTCCGCTTCTCCATTGGGAACTCCCGATAACTACCGAAATGCACTTGTCCTACCAGTGAAGATGCAGATTAGGGGTAGAAATTGTAAAAAAAAGCAATGGAAGGAGGGAAAAAAATCCTTTTTTTTTTTTTTTTAAAGATAAAGTTAAAAACGACTCTTTTTCCTTATCAAGGCAATAAAAGCGATATGTTGCGTTGCCGGAAGGTAGAACAATTTATTTCTTTAGTTTTGTCTTCATCGACGGAAGTTTAGATTCCATCTGCAGTTAACTGAAAGAGATTTCATACTCGTGATTGCTTGTCGAACAGAAAAGCAGCTTAAGGTGTTACGCGGAACTGGAAAATGATTGCGGAAAAAACATTGTAGAATTAGTGTTGAATAAAATGCTGAAATTTTGTTCGCTGTCTTTTTGTGTTTATTGAGGAACCTCGACTTGTTCTTATTGGCGGTGATATTTCATTTACAAATATTTTACTTGCATGTTAACACACAGATATACTTAAGCAATACATTTAAATTGTTTTTAGATAATTAAGTTATGTATTACAGCATTTGTATGAAAAATTATTCTAAAAAATTGTTTTTTCTGTGCTTTATTAAATGTCGAGTTATCGCCAAAGTTACTAGTGTTTTTCTGATTTCAGGCTCTGAGGACTATTTTGGAATAAAAGGCTCATTCATTTATGTTCATGTAATATATCATTTTGGGGTCTGATAGCCGAGTAACTAACTCTCTGGCTCTCTGTGTCACAGGTTTTGGGAAGGAGCCCAGGCGATATCATGGATGCTTGCTGTAGTTCGGAATCCACTTTAAATAATACGTCCCTGTCTAATAGGACCGGGATAGGCGAGAGTGTTTGGCGTAAAGATGACAAGCCCTACCTCCTGAAAAGAAAACTTCTCCTGTCTAGAAATCTGCCAGCAGGCTAACGGCCTTGGCCTACCATGGAGTTGTTCAGCATAATACCAAGAAGAATATACCATTTTCAAGAGAGAATTTTACTGTACAGATTTATGCTAATGGTTTTATTTTCAATGTTTCTCTCATGTATTTTAAACTGTGAAAGTAACGGATAGAAAGGAAAATTCGGCGATTTAATTGTGATTTGAAAATGGGACAATAAGCAACAGATCGCCGTGTTAACCAAACATTTGTCCAGAGTATCCTGGGTATTCGTACAGCATAATAAATATATTGCATTGTATTCAATTGCAGATATTGTTTTTAAAAAAATTGCAATAAAATTTTGCTTATTTTTAATTTAAAGAATAGGTACCACAAAGAGTGTTGGGATATTTAAATCTAGGTATAGGTACCAAAATAAATTATCTTAGAACAGGAAATCGTTGATACAACGTTTATGGATTAATTAATCTCATGCAAAAGATATATTAATTATTTATTGTAATTAATTTCTAATTTAAATTAATTAATTTATTTTTTTTAATTAAAAATTAATTTTCAGTGCCGCTATATTTCTATAATCAAATGCTCTAAGATTTAGTATTTAATAATAGGAAGATTAAAATATACATTACGTACTATTTTTTTCCTATTCTATAATATAAAATACATGTATATTTTACTCTCACTAAAACACATACGTTAAATATTTAAAAGTCTCTTGTTCTCTATTTAAACTCTTTCTAGGGACCACTGATAATATTTTCTACATCCGCTTCTGCATTGGAAATTCACAATAACTACCGAAATGCAATAGAGCCTCAATTGCCTTACCAGGTGGGGATTAGGGAGAGAAAATGGTGAAAAAATAATGGAGGGAAAGGAAAAAAAACTTTTTTTCTTTTTTAAAGATAAAGTTGAAAACGACTCTTTTCCCCTTATCAAGGCAATAAAAGCGAGATGTTTGGGCAATGCGTCGCCGGAAGGTGGAACAATTTATTTCTTGCAGTTTATGTCTTCATCGGCGGAAGTTTAGATTCCGTCTTCAGTTAACTGAAAGAGATTTCATACTCGTGATTGCTTGTCGAACAGGAAAAGAAGCTTAAGGTGTTACGTGGAACTGGAAAATAGTTGGGGAAAATAAAAATGTAGAATTAGGGTTGAATAAAATGTTGAAATTGTGTTCGCTGTATTTTTATGTTTAGTGAGGAACCTCAACTTGTTGTTATTAATGGTGAACTTAGAACAATGGTTATATTTCGTTTGACAAATATTTCTCTTGTGTGTTAGCGCAGAGATATACATCCCGTACTAATTGTTTTTTTTTCGGTGGTATGATAGAAACAAAATAATATCTTTTTTTTTCTCATTAAAACACATAAATTAAATATTTAAAGATTTTAGGGACCAATGATAATATTTTCTACATCCTTTTCTCCATTGGGAATGCACGATAACTACAGAAATGCTATAGAGATATTGTATTGTATTGTAGATATTGTATTGTATTGTAGATATTGCATTTAAAAATACAATACAATTTTGCTCATGTTACTTTATAAAAAGGTACGACAAAGAGTATTGTGATATTTAAATCTTTTATACAATAAATTAACTTAGAGCAATTGACATGATATCATTGATTCATCGTAACTGCCGAAATGCAATACAGATATTGTATTGCATTGTGATATTTAGATCTTTCTCCAATAAACTACTAACGAATGCAATAAAATGCAATTACTACCGAAATGCAACAGAGATATTGTATTTTAAAAAATTACGATAGAATTTTGTGCATGTTTATTTAAAGAAGTGGTACAACAAAGATGGTTTGATATTTTGATCTTTATCCAATAAATTAACTTAGAACAAGAAATATGATATCGTTGATACGACATCTGTGGATTACATAATGTCATGAAATAAATATATAAGCGTTGACTTATTTTTTAATTAATTTTAAGTACTGCTTTTAAATCTACAATCAAATATTTTTTAAAATTTAGTATTTTTTTAATTGGAACATATTGGAATATATTTTAAATAGTATGCACTAATTTGTTTTTCTAGATTTTATGGTCGAAAAATTATATATAATTTACTCTCATTAAAACACATATGTTAAATATTTAAAACTCTCGGGACCACTTATAAATATTTCTACTTAAGTTTCTCCATTAGGAATTCACGATAACTACCGAAATGCAATAGAGCTTCAGTTGCCCTACCAGGCGGGTTGCAGATTAGGAGAAAAAAATGGAAGGAAGGAAAGGAAAAAAACCTTTTTTTTTTTTCTTTTTAAACATAAAGTTAAAAACTACTCTTTCCACTTATCGAGGCAATAAAAGCGAAATGTCGGGCGATGCGTTGCCGAAAGGTGGAATAATTTATTTTGGCAGTTTATGTCTTCATCGACGGAAGTTCTCATTCCATCTGCAGTTAATTGAAAGAGATTTCATACTCGTGATTGCGTGTCGAACCGGAAAAGCAGCGTAAGGTATTACGCGGAACTGGAAAATAGATGTAGAAAACAATTATAGAATTAGGGTTGAATAAAATGCTGAAATTTTGTTCGCTGTCTTTTTATGCTTATTGAGGATTTGCTGTTATTGAAAGTGATATTTTTTAACAAATATTTTACTTGTGAGTTAGCACTCATAAATACATCATGTACTAATTTTTTTTCCGATTCTGTAATAGAAACATAAACATACACTGAAGTGACAAAAAGTCATGGGATACCTCTTAATATCGTGTCGGCCCTACTTTCGCCCGCCGAAGTGCACCAACTCGACGTGGCATGGACTCAACAAGTCGTTGGAAGTCTTCTGCAGGAATATTGAGCCATGCTGTCGCGATAGACGTCCATAATTGTGAAAGCGTTGATGGTGCAGGATTTGGCCACGAACTGACCTCTCGATGATGTCCCATAAATGCTCGATGGGATTCATGTTGGGCGATCTAGGTGGCCAGATCATTCATTGGAATTGTCCAGAATGTTCTTCAAACCAATCGCGAACAGTTGTGCCCGGTGACATGGCGCATTGTCATCCATAAAAATCCCATCATTGTTTGGGTACATGAAGTCCATGAATGGCTGCAAGTGATCTCCAAGTAGCTGAACATAAGCATTTTCCAGTCAATGTTCGGTCCAGTCGCACCAGAGGACCAAGCCCATGACATGAAAAACAGCCCACACCATTACGGAGCCACCACCAGCTTGGACAGTACCTTGCTGACAGTTTGGGTCCATGGCTTCGTGGGGTCTGCGCCAAAATCGAACCCTACCATCAGCTCTTACCAACTTAAATCGTGACTCATCGAACCAGGCCACGGTTTTCCATTCATCTAGGGACCAACCGATATGCTCACGCGCCCACGAGAGTCGCTGCAAGCGATGTCGTTCTGTCAGTAAAGGCACTCGGTTCGGCCTTCTGCTGGAATAGCCCAAGAAAGCCAAATTTTTCCGCACAGTTCTAACAGACAAGTCCCTTGTATGTCCCACATTGATTTCTGCGGTTATTTAACGCAGTGTTATTTTGTCTGTTAGAATTTACGACTCTTTTGCAGACGTCGCCGGTCTCGGTCGTTAAGTGCAGGCTGTCGACCACTGCGCTGTCCATGGTGGGATGTTATGCCTGAAATTTCATACTCTCGGCACACTCTTGACACAGTGGATCTGGGAATGTTGAATTCCTAATGATTTCGAAATGGCATGACCCATGCGTCTAGCTCCAACTAACATTCCGCGTTCAAAGTCTGTTAATTTCCCGTCATGCTGTCATCATTTACGTCAAAACCTCTTCACATGATTAACTTGAACAGAAATGAAAGCTCTGCGAAAGCACTGCGCATTTATACCTGTTCTACGCGATGCTACTGCCATCTGAAAATTTGCATATTACTATCCCATGACTTTTGTCACTTCAGTGTATATGCCTTACTCTCATTAAAAAACATAGGTTAAATATTTAAACGCCTCCAGGAACCCCAGATAATATTTTCTACTTCCGCTTCACCATTGAAAATTCATGATAACGACAAATACAATATCTACAATACAATACAATATTTCTATATGATTTTGGTATTGTATTGTATTGTAGATAGTGTATTTAAAAATTGCAAAAAAAATTTTCTTTGTTAGTTTAAAAATCGGTACCAGAAAGAGAAATGTGATATTTAGATTTTTAAAAATAAATAAACTTTAAACTTCACTTTAATTTTAAAATTAATTTTAAGTCCTGCTCTATAATAAAATACTTATAAAAGGTAGTATTTTATAATTCGAAGATTAAAATATATATTATGTACTATGATAGAAAAAAGTATACTTTACTCTCATTAAAACACATGCGTTAAATATTTAAATGTCTCAAGGTCTCTATTTAGAGTCTTTATAAGGACCACTGATAATACGTTCCAATTCCGCTTCTCATTTGGGAATTCACGATAACTACCGAAATACAATAGAGCCTCAGTTGCCCTACCAGGCAGGTTGTAAATTGGGGGAGGGGGTCAATGGCAAAAAAAATAATGGAGAATAGGAAAAAAAAACGATCTTTTTTCTTTTTTTTTTTTTTTTAAAGATAAAGTTAAAAACGACTCCTTTTCTCTTATCAAGGCAATAAAAGCGAGATGTTGGGCGATGCGTTGCCGGAAGGTGGAACAATTTATTTCTTTCAGTTTATGTCTTCATCGACGGAAGTTATCATTCCATCTGCAGTTAACTGAAAGAGATTTCATACTCGTGATTGTGTGTAGAACAGGAAAAGCAGCTTAAGGTATTACGCGGAACTGGAAAATAGTTGTGGGAAAAAAATATATATATAATTAGGGTTGAGTAAAAAGTCGAAATTTTGTTCGATAACTTTTTATGTTTATCGAAGACTTGCTGTTATTGAAGGTGATATTTCATTTGAGAAATATTTTACTTGCATATACTTAAGCAATACATTTAAATTGTTTTTAGATTATTATTTTATGTATTACAGCATTTGTATGAAATATTATTCTAAAAATTTTTTTTTCTTTGTTATTAAATGTCGAGTTATCGCGAAAGTTACTTGTGTTTTTCAGACTTCAGGCTCTGAGGCCTATTTTGGAATAAAGGCTCATTCATTTATATTCATGTAATATATCTTTTTGGGATCTGATAGCCGAGTATCAAACACTCTGGCTCTCTGTGTCACAGGTTTTGGGATGGAGCCCAGGCGATACCATGTCGACAGTAGTTCGGAATCCACTTTAAATGATATGTCCCTGTTTATTAGGGTCGGGATAGGCGAGAGCGTTTGGTGTAGGAGGACAAGCCCTACCACGCGAAAAGAAATCTTGTCCTGTCTAGAAATCTTCCAGCAGGCTAATGGCCTTGGCCTACCATGGAGTTGTTCAGCATAATAACAAGAAGAATATACCATTTTGAAGACAAAATTTTACTGTACAGATTTATACTAATGGTTTTATTTTCAGTGTTTATCTCGTGTATTTTTATGCTGTGAAAGTAAAGATGGATAAAAGCAAAATCCGGCGATTTAATTTTTTGTGATTTGAAAATGGAAAAACCAACAGATCGCCGTGCAAATCAGGCATTTGGTCAGCCGATCCTCAGTGAACATACAGCTTAATAAATGTATTGCATTGTATTGCATTGTAGATATTGTAATTAAAAAATTACAATAAAATTTTGTTCATGTTAATTTAAAGAATAGGTACCACAAGGAGAGTTGGGATATTTAGATTTTTATCCAATAAATTAACTTAAAACACTATATATGTTATATTTACTAAAATATCTATGCATTGCATTATCTCATGAAATAAAAAAAAAAAAAGACCTCAATTTATTTATTTTTCTAAAATTAATTTTAAGTGGCGCTTTTATTTCTATAATCAAATACTTTAAAATTTAATATTTTTTTTTAATTGAATATATTGGAATATATTTCATACATTATACACTAATTTGATTTCTTCAATTTTATGATTGAAAAAATTATATATACATTACTCTCTTTAAACACATACGTTAAATATTTAAAAGTCTCTAGATCCCTATTTAAAATCTTTCTAGGGACCACTGTTAATATTTTCTACTTCCGCTTCTCCATTGGGAATTCACGATAACTATTGAAATGCAATAGAGCCTCAGTTGTCCTACCAAGCGGATTGCAGATTCGGTGAAAATGGTAAAAAAAAGTTATGGGGGGGAAGAAAACCCCCATTTTTTTTCGTTTTTAAACATAAAGTTAAAAAACGACTCTTTTCCCTTATCAAGGCAATAAAACGAAATGTTTGGGAGATGCGTTTTGAAGGTGGAACAATTTATTTCTTGCAGTTTATGTCTTCATCTACGGAAGTTTAGATTCCGTCTGCAGTTAACTGAAGTGAGATTTCATACTCGTGATTGCTTGTCGAACAGGAAAAGCAGCTTAAGGTATTACGCGGAACTGAGAAAATAGTTGCAGAAAAAAAAAAAGTGTAGAATTAGGGTTGAATAAAATGTTTGACATTTTATTCGATGTCTTTTATGTTTATTTCTGTTATTGAAGATGATGTTTGGTGTGACAAATATTTTACTTTCTTATTAACACACAGATATACACATATATATTCTTAAGCAATATATTTTTAATTTTATGTATTACTGCATTTCTAAGATATATTATTTTAAAAAGTTGGGATTTTTTTTTTCAGCTTATTAAATGTCTAGTTGTTGCAAAAGTAATTGTGGCTTTTTGACTTCAGGCTTTGAGGCATAGTTTGAAATAAGCCATGGATGTTTGCAGTAGTTCGGAATCAGCTTTAAATTAAATATCCCGATCTAATAGGACCGTTATAGGCGAGAGTGTTTGGTGTAGGGATGACAAATCTACCTCTTAAAAAATCTCCTATCTTGAAATCTGCCAGCAGGCTAACGGCCTTGGCCTAGCATGGAGTTGTTCAGCATAGTAATAAGAAGAATATACCATTTTGAAGACAGAATTTTCCTGTAATAATTTATGCTAATGGTTTTAGGCCTTTATTTTCAGTGTTTCTCTCGTGTATTTTATACCATGAAAGTACAGATGGATAGAAAGGAAAATCCGGCGATTTAATATTGTGATTTGAAAGTGGGACATAAAGCATCAGATCACCATGTCAATCAAGCATTTGGCCAGGGGATCCTCGATGATTGTACAGCTTAATAAATATATTGTTTTGTAGATATTATATTTTAAAAATTACAATAAAAATTTTGCTCATGGTAAATTAGAGAATAGGTAAAAAAGAGAGTTGTGATATCTATATCTAGGTATAGGTACCACAATAAATTATCTTAGAACAGGAAATGGGATATCAATGATACAACGTCTATGGATTAAATAATCTGATGAAAAGATTATTATTTATTGTAATTAATTTATTTTTAAAATTAATTTTTAGTGCTGCTTTTATTTCTATAATCAAATACTTTAAATTTAGTATTTTTTAATTGGAAGATCAAAAATATATATTATGTGCTAATTTTTTCTATTCTATGATATAAAAAAGCATAAAATTTTTACTCTTATTAAAACCCATACGTTAAATATTTAAAAGTCACCAGGTCTCACTTTAAAGTCTTTATAGGGACCACTGAGAATATTTTCTACTTCCGCTTCTCCATTGGGAATTCACGTTAACTGCAAAATTTAATAGAGCCTCAGTTGTCCTACCAGAAGGGTTGCAGATTAGGAGAAAAAAAAATGGTGAAAAAAAAAAAAAATTAAAGGAAGAAAAAAACCCCTTTTTTAAAAAATAAATTTAAAAATGACTCTTTTCCCTTATCAAGGCAATAAAAGCGAGATGTTGGGTGATGCGTCAACGGAAGGTAGGACAATTTATTTATTGTAGTTTATGTCTTCATTGACGGAAGTTTAGGTTTCATGTGCAGTTAACTGAAAATTTCATACTCGTGATTGCGTGTCGAACTGGAAAAGCAGCTTAAGGTGTTACGCGGAACTGGAAAATAGTTGTGGGAATAAATGTAGAATTAGTGTTGAATAAAGTGTTGAAATTTTTTTGCTGTCTTTTATGTTTATTGAGGTCTTGCTGTTATTGAAGGTTATATTTCGCTTGACAAGCATTTTACTTGAGTGTTAGCAAACATATATACCTCATGTACTAATTTTTTTTCCGATTCTATGATAGAAACAAAAGTATATATACTTTAGTCTGATTATAACACACACGTTAAATATTTAAAATTCTCTACATACCACTTATAATATTTTGTACATCCTTTTCTCCACTGGGAATTTACGATAACTACCGAAATGCAATACAGATATTTTGTTGTATTGTAGATATTGTACTTTAAAAAATTATAATAAATTTTGATCGTGTGAATTTAAAGAACTACGAAGAGAGTTGTGATATTTAGACATCCAATTTATCCAAAACTTTAACTTAGAACACGTCATCTTTGTTACAACATCTATTGATTAAATAACCTAATGAAATTATTATATAATCATTATTTTTTTATAATTGTTTTTAAAATTAATTTTAAGTACCGCTTTTATTTTTATAGTGAAATACTTAAATATTTAATATTTTTTAATTGGAAGATTAAAATATGCTATATGTGCAAATTTTTTTCGATTCTATGAAAGAAAAAAAATATATACTTGACTCTCATTAACCCCTTTAACTGCCGCCGACGTATATATACGCCTCACTCAACCGATGCGTTCACTGCCGCCGGCGTATATATACGCCTTTCCGAAGTACGATCCTTTGCATTGCGCTGCTATAAAGAAAACTGCTCCCACGGTCTTGGAATGCCACAAAATGACCTTGACAATGTTTGAAAAGGATTTTTATTATTTCGGAGAAAAGGGATAGGGTATTGGTAAAGGGGACGTTTCTGAAACAGTGAGTCATAGCTGTGCAGTTTTTGCTTCTGTTTCCGTTTGAGTAGGTCGTGCTTTTATATTCTTCTTTTGCTTCCGTTTCGTCGTGAAACCAGCTATCAATGCAATGAATGTGATTTTGGTTTATGGGACTTGGTTTATAAAAAACAAGTTTAGACATTTTAAATAAATAGTTATTTCTCCTATCATATTTTACATATGAAACAATAAAGAATTCTTGTTTTAGGAAATATCACACAGCAGATAAGTTCTAACATCTGTTTTATTACACTGTTATTCTATACTTGAAATTTAGAATTTTTTTTTTTTTTACATTTTATTTTTCTGTGAAAGTAAAAGGTTTCATGTTGCAAAACGCACCTCTTTTTTTCCTCCAATACATATCATATCTACGCGCCTCTGTATGAAAACGGTGGCACTGGGGGACGCATCTCGTAAGTTTTTCTCGGCAGGTAAGGGGTCAAAAAGGCATACGTGTGGTCCCTGGTTGGTGGTCAGTACGTATTATCAGTGACCCCTATACAATGTAAATAATTAAAAGTCTCTAGGGACCACTGATAATATTTTCTACTTCCGCTTCTCCATTGGAAATTTAGGATAACTACAGAAATGCAACATAGATATTATATTGAACTGTAGATATTGTATTTAAAAAATTACAATACAATTTTTCTCATGTTAATGTAAAAAATAAGCCCCATAAAGAGAGTTGTGATATTTAAAGCTTTATCAAATAAATTAATTTAGAACTGGAATTGGGGCATCGTTAGTATAAAATCTATGGATAAAATAACCTAATGAAATTATTACATAATCATTATTTTATTATTATTATTTTTAAAATAAATTTTAAAAGCCACTTTTTAAAGCTATAATCAAAATACTTTAAAATTTAATATTTTTAATTGGAAGATTAAAATACTACTTTACGAGCTAATATTTTTACATTATATGATAGAAAAAAAAAAAAAAATATAAACTTAATTCTCTTTTAAAACAGATGTTAAATATTCAAAAAGTCTCTAAGGGCCACTGATAATATTTTCTACTTCCGCTTTTCCATTGGGAATTCACGATAACTACCGAAATGCAATAGAGTCTCAGTTGCCCTGCCAGGCTGGTTGCAGAATAGGAGGGGAAAAAGTAATAGAGGGTAGTAAAAAAAATGCCTATCTTTTTCTTTTTTAAAGATAAAGTTAAAAACGACTCTCTTCCTTTATCAAGGCAATAAAAGCGAGATGTTTTGGACGATGCATGGCCGGAAGGTGGAACAATTTATTTCTTGTAGTTTATGTTTTCATTGACGGAAGTTCTGATTCCACCTGTAGTTAACTGGGAGATTTCATACTCGTCGTTGTGTGTCGAACAGGAAAAAGCAGCTTAAGGTATTACACGGAACTGGAAAATAGTCGCGGAAAAAAATGTAGAATTAGGGTAGAATAAAATTTTGAAATTTTGTTCAATGCCTTTTTTATATTTATCGAGGAACATCGACTTGTTGTCATTGATGGTGATATTTCGTTTAACAAATATTTTACTTGTGTGTTAGTACGCAGATGTACATCACGTACTAATTTTTTTTCGATTCTATGATAGAAACAAAAACATATATACTTTACTCTCATTAAAAACACATACGTTTAATTTTTAAAAGTCTCCAGGTAAGTTGGGAATTCACGATAACTACCGAATTGAATTAGAGGTATTGTATTGTATTGTAGATATTTTATTTAAAAAATTACAATAAAATCTTCTTCAGGTTAATTTAAAAAATAGGTACCACAAAGGGATTTGTGATATTTAGATCTTTATCCAATAAATTAACCTACATCTAGAATTATGGTATCGTTTAGAAAACCTCTATGGATTAAATAATCTCATGAAATAATTGCTTATAAATATATAAGCATTAATTTATTATTTTTTTTAATTAAATTTAAGTGCCGCTTTTATTTCTACAATCAAATACCTTATAATTTAGTATTTTTTAATTGTGATATTTAAATAAACATTTTGTATTAATGTTTTTCAATTCTATGATAAAAAATGTATATATTTTACTCTTATTAAAACACATTGGTTAAATTCTAAAAGTCTCTATGGACCAATGATATTTTCTATTTCCTTTTCTTCTTTGGGAATTTATGATAACTACCGACTAGCGATAGAGATATTGTATTGCATTGTAGATATTGTATTTAAAATAAAATAAAAATTTGCTCTTACTTATTTAAAGAATAGGAATCAATTATTATATTAAAAGAAGAAAAGAATTATTATATTAAAAGACAATTATAATATTTAGTTCTATATTCAATAAATTAACTTAGAACAGTAAATATGATGTCTATGGATTACATAGAAACAAATATATAAGGGTTAATTAATTTTTAATAATTTTAAATGCTGCTTTTACTTCTAAAATCAAATACTTTAAAATTTAGTATTTTTTAATTAGAAGATTAAAATATACACTCTACACTTTTTTTTTCGATTCTATGATAGAAAAAATTACATATACTTTACTCTCATTAAGACACATACGTTAAATATTTAAAAGTCTCTAGGGATCACTGATATTATTTTCTACTTCCGCTTCTCCATTGGGAACTCCCGACATCTACAGAAATGCAATAGAGCCTCAGTTGCCCTACCAAGCGGGTTGCAGATTAGGGGAGAAAATGGTGAAAAAAAGTAATGGAGGAAGGAAAAATCTCAATTTTTTTTTCTTTTTTTTTAAAGATAAAGTTAAAAACGACTCTTTTCCCTTATCAAGGCAATAAAAGTGAGTTGCGTTGCCGGAAGGTGGAACAGTTTATTTCTTGTAGTTTATTTCTTCATCGACGGAAGTTTGGATTCCATCTGCAGTTAACTGAAAGAGATTTCATACTCGTGATTGCGTGTTGAACAGGAAAAGCAGCTTAAGGTATTACGTGGAACTGGAAAATAGTTGTGGAAAAGACAGGACAAAAAAATTGTAGAATTAGGGTTGAATAAAATGTTGAAATTTTGCTCGATGTCTTTTATGTTTATTGAGGAATCTCGACTTGGTGTTATTGAAGGTGATATTTCGTTTGACAAATATTTTACTTGCATCTTAACACAGATATGCACACAAGTATTCTTAGGCAATACATTTTAATGTATTATGTTATTACATTATGTCTTACTGCATTTCTGAGACATATTATTCTAAAAAGTGTTTCCTTCACTTTATTGCGGCCTGATTTCCAAATGGCTGGTGCTCTGGCATTTGGTAGCACAAATTCAGATTCGAATCTTGGTTTTGGCATAGATGTTTGTGAGATCAGGATCCCCATTGAACTATGGGTCCTGGTCTTTTAGCCCTTGTGTGCACAAAATGACCGTAGAGCAACAAACCGAACCTTCACATTATTAAATGTAGGGAGGTTGCAAGAATAATTGACGTTGTTCTGATTTCAGGCTTTGAGACGCATTTTGGAATAAAGCTCCATTCATCTATGCTGATGTAATATATCATTTTGGGATCTGACGGCCAAGTGACTAACGCTTTGGTGGTCGATACCACAGGTTTCGAGTCCCCGGTGGGGCATGGATGTTTGTAATGGTTCGGAATTCACTTTAAGCCGAGGTTCCTGTCTAATATGACTGCAGAGGACTGGGCGTAGGGATGGCAACCCTACCTCGTTAAAAAGAAATCATCTCGTATCTAGAAATCTGCCAGTAGGCTGACGGACTTGGCCTACCATGGAGCTGTTGTGCTAAATAATAATAAGAAGAACATACGATTTTGTGGAGAGAATTTCGCTGTATTGATTTATGCTAATGGTTTTGTTTTCAGTTATTTTCTCGTCTAGTTAAGGCTGTTAGGCTCGAGCTATTATATTGAGTGATTTGAAAATGTGACATAAAGCAGCAGGTTGTCATATTAACCTAGAATTTGGCCATGGATCATCAGCGAATGTACACTCATGTCCATAAATTAAGGATAATGAAGTTCTGGCAAAGAAAGAGACAGAAGCAAAAACAAATTTGACTTATTTGTAAAGTCTATTTATTAAACAAAAGGTAAAAGAGCAAAAAAGATGCCATATGTCTGACATAATTAATAAAAATTGCGATTTTACTCCTGGAGCAAATTTCAAAAAATAACCTATTTACAAAAATCAATATAACATGGTTAGTATGATGGTTAATATGGCGTATGTCTCCCGGACGATGCAATACAGGCCTTACAACGCCTAGGCATGCTGGTATCAAATTATCAATCTGATCTTGGGGAATATTACACCACTCATCAAGCAATGCCCTCCGAAGTTCCGGTTGACAGGTGGGAGGGGTTGACGGGCTGCAATTCGTCGGCCAAGCATATCCCACACATGCTCTATTGGATTCAAGTCTGGTGAGTATGCTGGCCAATCCATACGGGTGATATCCTCAATTGAAGGCATTCGTCTACAATGTTTGCACGGTGAGGACGGGCGTTGTCATCCATAAACAGAAATTCAGCACCCATGGCGCCCCGAAACAAACATACATGTTGTTCCAGAATGACATCCCGATAGAGGTGGCCTGTCATCGTTACACTTTGAACATGCAGGTCAGTTCTGGAACCAAGAATAATTCCTCCCAAACGAGCCATCCTGCCACCATAACGGTATCGTTCAATGGTGTTCTCTTGGTGGTAACGAGTACCTGGCGCTCTCCATATAAAAGTCCGGCGAGAATCAGACTGCAAACTAAACATGGACTCGTCCGGAAAACATCACACAAGACCACTGTTGCGGAGTCCACAATGCATGTTCTCTACTGCAGGTTAATGCAAGCGACAGTGAGTTGCGGTAAGTGGAACACATCTGACAGGCCTACGAGCATATATACCAATGTGCCCTAAGCGTCTGTACACGGTCTGCCTTGAAACTTTCGTACCGGTAGCTGAAGAGATCCGACGAGACAGGTCTGATGCTGTGCTCCGTCTGTTTCTTTTGGCGGTAACTGCTAAATACCGGTCTTCATTCGGCGTTGTAACTCAGGGGCGACCTGTGCTGTAACATCTACTCACATTACCATCATCTTGGAATCGTTGCCAAAGTCTGTAGATGACACTCTGGGCGATTCAAGTTCCTCGGATACTTCCAGCTGGGTAAGTCCACATTTCAGTCGTCCGATAATTCTACCACGTAAAAAATCATCAAATGCTTCCTTTGTGCCATAACTATGCGGTTGTGCACTGAAAGGCTTTTAAAGCGCTTGTGAACTATTTTACTTCATTGCCACCATTCCTTATATACCCCTGTCTTACACTCTCGTCATTGTGACATACTATCCGCGCCATCTGGTGTTTTCCTGTAATTTGCATATTCTTCTTCAAGAGGTGTGTGATAATTCTACAGGTGACATTTTTTATTTTAGAGTTCAATTTCTGTGTGATTCTGAATTATCCTTAATTTATGGACAGGAGTGTATAACTCAACATTTATTCCAAAAAGACTAAGGACTTGAAGAGGCTACATCCTTCTGCAATTTCCACAACCAACTGAATGCCATGATTAAAGGGGACACGCGCAAAACGAGGCAAAATGCACAAGAACTAAACGTTGTTCATTCAACAGTTAGTATCTATATTTACACCAAATGGAATAATCAGAAAAGCTTGACGTGTGCCTCACGAGCTGAACGAAAACCAAACACTTCACCAATCTACAGGAAATCAACAAAACGTACTAAAAACATGCAATATTTAAGCTCGGCATTGGTCAATCGAAGAGAACCAATACCTCTGAATGACAACGTACATGATATACATGCCTTATGTTTGGGCAGAAAGTGAATAAACTGGGATGCGAAATTCTACCTCAGTTTACTCAATATAGTTTTCACCAAAAAACTACCATTTTTAAAGCACCTTGACAACTTCCTGCAAAAGAAGGTCTTCAACAACCAAACTTCAGCTCAAAATACTTTAGAAATGTCCATCGACAGAACTCCAGAATTCTATATTGCCGGAATAAATAGACTCGTTTTCTGTTAGCAAAGATGTATAGATTCCGATGGTTCTTATATAGATTAGACAACTTTATTCTAAACTGCTTTAAGTTTGATAAAGGGGATAAAGCAATATTAAATTGATCAGGCTAGTATGAATAATTAACATTCTAAAATAATTTTATTGCCGATTTGGAATTTTACTTTATCCGAGCTTCAAAACTACAAGTATTTTTATAGAGAAAACCCATATGTAGTGTGTTAGAGTTATTTTAGAAAGAAGATAAATTATTATTTATGAGTCATATTATTGGCTTGGTTTGTCGTTCTACGGTCATTTTTTGTGCAAATAGATCTGGACCTATAGTCTAAATTGGATTCCGATCCACTGACAAACGTCCATGCCACTTGCGAGTAATATGAGTGGGAATATGGTAAATCAACTACTAAGCAATGAGTCTACAAATGAGAGTTACTACAGTTGTTACCTTTTCTGGGCCTTTTCGTTTTCACAAAAAAATAAAAACTACGGTAACATATTGCTAGATGAACGATTAGCGACTTAGATTTCGACAGCTAAGAGTGGAGACCTAGTGGATCTTATTTACAAAAAAAAAAATAAAATAGGAAAAAAAAATCCATATATAATATCAATTTTGTGATATAAATATTAAAAACCAGAATAAAATAAGTAATGATATTAATAAATTGCCGATTTTTTTTTCTTTTAAATCATGATTTTGGATTACTGTGTAAAATAAAACAAATCGTATAGAGTAAGAAAATCACTAAGAGTAAAAAGTGTTTATGCTTTGTGCAAAAATAGTCTTTAAAAGGAAAAAAATCATTTAAAGAGAAATGTTTAAATATTCATCATAGATAATCTAAAATATCTTATAGATTTAATGCTTTTTCGTCATCAATGGCGCAACAGTCCGTGGTGGATAGCCGTCTGCCTATTGGCAAATTTCGAAACATGAGATGTTGTTTTCTTTTTACGGGTTGGGGTTGTTAGTCCTACGCCTAATAGTCACATTAGACCGGAACCTACTGTTTTAAAATGGATTCGAACCGCTACAAAACATCCATAGCACCGCCGGGACTCGGGAAGCTAGTCACTCGCCCATTATTCCCCAGACTCAATATTAGCAATATAAAAACTTAAAAAGATGCAACTGAATTTTTTTTTATAACAAACAATGAAAAAAGAATTTCGTATAAAACTTTTTAAATTTAAAAAGGAATTTTGGAATGGCGTTTAAAATAATATTTATACTATACTAGAGATAGTATTTGTAAGAAAATGTTAAGAATGACTAATTTAACAATTTATCAAATTATATTCATTATTGTGGGCCTGAATGGCCGAGTGGCTAGCGCTCTGGCGCTCGGTACCACTGGTTTCGGGTTCGAGTTCCGGCGGTGCCATGAATGTTTGTAGTGGTTCGGAATCCACTTTAAACCGTAGGTCCCGGTCTAATATGCTCGTAGAGCGTTGCCATTGTTACTCAGCGTACATGACTTATCTTCAAGTTACACGAGCCCCTGGGTAATGCAAAGTGAGTAACGTCTGTGCAGCGCTTGCAGTAAGGCATCCAAGACCAAGGTGTCTAAGTGCTTGCCAGCTGTATTAGAAAGGAAAAAAATAGTCATTATTGTTATTACATTTCTCACTATTTATAATATTTACGACTAGCATTATTTATTTTAATTTATTATCACTACAAACTTTCCAGCTTCTGAGAATCCATACTTTTTAAACAAAAAAAAAAAAAGGTTTCATTTATTTATAATTTATTTATTGTTATTTATTTAATTCTTTTAATAACATAAACAAGTAAGGGTCGTTGATATATTTTCATTCTGAAACAATATTAAATAATACTACAGTGCTCGTAACTATATATTTCAACGAATATCAGGAGGTTGGCATTGTTTAAATTTAATTTATTTGGAAAATTTTGGTTTTTATTATTTTTCTATGCTTATTATATTTTATATGGATGACAGGCCAAAGTCAATTTGGAATGGATTAAGATATTTTATCTTCATCTAAAAATGAAACTTTCTAAATAATTAAAAATAAATTGTAATATGTCAAAGCACCTTTTCATTTGATATTTGTAATTAAATAACCAATTTTGTTCGATCAAAGGTCTTTTTATTTGATGAAATAATTTTTATCACTGTGAAATTCGAAAAATTTGGATTCGTATGGATCTATGGTATATATTTGTATTTCCAATTAATATTATTTATAAAAACTGTTATTTCAAAACTGATTTAAAAAATAATTATAATTAACATGTGCATAATATACATATTATAACACAAAATATTCTTAGCAAAAGATAAAATGAACTCTTATTCAAAGTCAAAAACATTTCTATTGTTTCATTTTCTAATTTTAAATTGACAGGATATGCATTTCAATCCTACGAAAAACGAAAAGCTATTTCTTTTAAAAGTTTTAAAAATAAATAAAAATATTAAAGTAATTTACAAAATTTTTTTTATAAAACTCCTGTACATACTTAATTATTTCCTTTGTCAAAATAATCTTGTACTAAATTTATTTATAAAACAAAATAAAATTTCTTTCAACTTATTTCATGTTATTGCAATAAATAAAATATTAAAAGGTATGACTTTTATTTTTTATATTTTAGAATTTTGTATATAATTTAATTTATTTCATATTAAACAGTAAGTCAAAAAATGTGAAAGCGAATACATAGTAAAATATTTCATTTTAGTATTAAATATTGCCCTTTTTTGAACAGCTTTCTCCATTGAAAAATTTTGCACTTCTTACATTCAAATTCTTTTTGATAGTCGTCCGCAGTTCTTACAAAGAGATTAAAAAGTGTCGAAATTTCTTTTGTCAACTGAATCTCTATTCTTCAATATTCCCTTCATTTCAGTTCATTTTCACCCTTACTTCATTTTTTTATATATATATAAAAGGTGTTACGACTCTGAATAGAACTTCATTTTATCTCTTGCTTAAACTTTACTTTTTCTGAAAGAAGTCGCTTTACTCAATTTCCAGCAATTTCCTCTATCTTTTCATCATTAACTTTCGATTTTTCGCTGTTCTTTTCTTTCTTTTATTGTGTATTTATTTTTATAAAGTTTTTGATAAGATTATTTCTTTTATTTTATTTACTTTTTGTTGCTGCTGCATTAAATCAATTCGATATTTAGTTCTTTTTAAAATTGTATTTTTAAATAACATTTAGAAATTTTTTCAATGAAAATTATGTATACTGTATTAAAAATAAATAAATTGTCTTTCTGATTTTAAATAATAAGTAATAAATAATTGTTCTTATTTAAATAATAGTTAAAAAATAATTAATCTTTCTGATTTTGAAATGTAATTTAATTTTACGGAAACATTTTTTTTTACATTCTACGTACTTATAAAAATTAAAAATTACCTTACGTTCAATACATTTTCATTTGTAATATCAGGTATCGGTACAATTATCAAATATCAAATTAAATGGAAAATATAATTAAATTATAATATAATTTAAAAAATGCTTGAATTTGAAATAATATATGAGGTAAAATTATTTATCTCGAGAAATTGCCAACATTAGTTAATTTTTATAACTAAATAATTATTCCGCTAACAATTAATTTTTATAACATTATTAAACATAATTAATTTTATTTTTATTCAATTTTAAATCCGAAGGAAGAGTAAATTAATTGTAAAAAAAGTTATCATAAATTTATATTTTTAAATTATTAGCTTATAAACAAAGCAAATTCTTATATTAGGTAGGAATTTTTATATTTTTGTCATACATTTTATAAAAAAATTAAACTTCTGGACTTGAAATTCTATATAGTAATATATATCAATGTCTAGATACCGATAATTAATTTTGTTCAATATTGGATTAAAAAAATAAATTGAGATTTTTTTCTTAAACACTGCATATGTATGTAGGATTTTATTAATTTTAAATAGCATCCACTGATAGAAGCACCTGATGGCCTGCTACTGAATTCTGTGAAGAGTAAGAAAGAGGAAGCAGCGCGAAAATAACAGTGGACAGCTTATTTAGATGTTTATTTTAACGTTTTTAAATATGTATATGTATAAATAGAGATGGTTTGTATTATAAGAAATGGAAAACTCAAACAGGACTCAAAGCTGAAACCAGCTACAGGGGACTTGATTTGTGCGATTTAAAGTAATTATTCAACAATCAATTTGACACAGAAAAGCCCTCGGCATATTTATATCCCCATTTGAAATCGAATGTTATATGAGCGCTATCGAAAAATCTTTTTCCATGGGAGGATGAAGACAATGCATGGCTGCTGCAACAGCTAGGCGATCAAAGACATGATGATGAAGAGTCAAACAAATTTCTCGCGACATTAGGGCAGTAGCCAAGAAACATTTATTGGCATTTCTTAAAGCCATCTTTTAGTTGAGAAATTTTCATATTTTTGTGGTGCTTTCTCCTTAATCTTGCTTGAGAGTAGTAGCTATTTATTTTACTGTCAGCATTTAATTCTGTAATTTGGTATTTAGTTTTAATAATAGAAGGAATTATGAGTTTAGATTTTGCAATTTGTATCTGCAAGGGAAGTAGTAATGTCATGCAATTGAATGATCCAGTCTTATGGCATTCTTCGCCAAAGAATCTGCAATTTCATTCCAAATCCACATGAACAGGGATCTATTGCAGGATTCACATTTTGTGCAAGCACTAGATTTGTTTGAAAAGGGTTAAATGGTTAAAGGTTTTCAAGTATGATGTTAGACATCATACTTGAAAAAACCTTTATTAAGACCCTCGATAAGGACCCCATTTGCGAAGAACTTAAGTAGGATAATAATTCCATTCATTTGTTGAGATGGAGATAGACTCAGACAGGCCGGAAGGCATTTTTTGAATGGTCAACTGCTCTCCTGTGAATTTGATGCAATTTTTAAAGCACCGACAGCAATTTTAATTGTATGTGTGGAGTTATTGCTGTTGTATAATAATTTTTCCAAGTGATTCTCCATTAAATTCCGGTAAAATTTTAAGCATTTCGATTTATTTGTGGAATTTTTTTTAAATGATCAATGATATTGTATTCAAGAAGGCTAAAATTAATTAAGGAAGGAAAATCAATGTAATTTTTAAAATTAGACTATAAATTAAGTTAACAAATGTAATATTCAGGTTAAATATTGTTCATAAAAAGCACGTTGATATTATTAAAAAAATTATTTACTTTTTAAAAACATCGGAATCAATATTTCATTTTCAAAAGTCATTATTTTATTATTTAATGGAATGTTTGCATTTCTACGAAACATTATATTACATGAAAATATACTGTTCCTTACAATAAAATCTTTAATAGAAATAATGATATATTCACTATGTAAAGAAATCCTTTAAATATAATATTTCTCTTATAAAATTCAACAAACAACGTGCACATCGTAATAATAAAACTCAACAACTATAAAAGAAAAAAATGAGGCAAAAAATATCATATATAAAGTTCTGAGTGCTTAGTAAAAATTGGCTTTCAAGAAAATGAAAATAGGTTTTTAAGTATCAAATTAATGTTTATGAACCAGCTTTAAAATATTATAACTATTAAAAAATAATATAAATATGTATCTATAAAGAAAATGATTGAATAGGTACATTAGCATTATTTTGATTCTTTTTTATATTGTTATTTATTTATTATTACATATTTTCATTTTTTGTGCTTGAAAAGAAATATGTATTTATAAATATTTATGATACATTGTCTGGCTCCAGCTGGCATTTCAAGTTATAATTCACAGTCAAATTTAAAAATAATTTATTTTGTTTTTACTGATTTTCTTAGCATATTGATAAAAATAAAAGCGCATTACTTTACTGATATTTCTTTTTAAAATGCGTATTGATTTAAGATAAACAAAATTTCATTTTCTCAATCCACACTTTGTATCTTGCATTTTTTATTTGCTTCTCTTGTAACGCTTGAGTTTTAATAATAAATGCAAATTTCGATGCGCCAAAAATCACGTTTTATTCAGCGTTTTGTAATCTCATTTTAATGCAAAAGTTTCTTTTTAATATTACAAATAGATTTAAGTATTCTATTTTAAATATACATGTACTTTACATTGATATAAAATGCCCTTGAATTATTTATTTGATTTGTACTTTTGTTAGCATGCATATAGTAAATTAAACATGATCTGTAATGTATAATAGATATAGTTAACCTTATAAAGTGTGAAGTAGGTAACAAGGTAACTTAAACTAATGTATTTTACGACGCTTATACGTATTTATAACAAGCAACAGTATCATAGTGAAAGGCATATTATTTTCAGTTAAACTGTCGGTTCAGAACAGGAAACAATTCTGCATTTGATGAATTAATGTATTAAATTATCTGAATTCAAAACAGATAATTAAGACGATTTACTTCTTTGGTTAAGTTTATAAAATTTTTATTCGGAGAAATATAAAAAAAAGGCATTATATAAGTAACAAATATGTTGGTTACAGAAGTATTTAAAGCTAGAAAATTACAGAAGTTAACGCTAACTAATTACAATAGCTGACATAATAACTGTAAATAATATATTTCATGATAATGTATGCTTCTTTATAATAAACATAATATTTTCTATTCATCATAATAAATAATATGTTTTTTTGTAGCAACAAAAGTTTTTACATTGGTAAACTAATTTAATTAATCCTTTGAATTGGGAACAAATAACTAATGTAATTTTTTTCTTTTGATAAGTTTATAAGCACTTTTCATAGAACGGAATGTAAAAAACTTGTTATATCATAATTATAAATAACAAATATTTTGGTTAAAATTTAAAATGCTTAACACAAGCCAGTTACAATAACTAAAAAGATAACTGAAAACAATACATTTCATGACAACGTATATGTATGTATAATAAGATTGGCAATCTAGTAGCATGTTGTTATATATATACATATATATATATATTATTTAGTACATCCAAAAACACGTTTTGAAAATTAGTTCAGTTTCTTTAAAAAAATTTAAAATTTCTAAATACTTTTAAGACATTGGAAATGCTAAGAGCTCTTTTGTAAATATTTCTATAAGAAGTGTCTTTAATTAAATTAACATAATTCAGAGAAACTCACTTTTTACCCTCGAACACTTTCTTCTCTTCAAACACTCCCTCCAGCATCATCGTAAAATTTTGTCACGTATCCATTCATTCTTTTCTTCATTAAATATTATACTCACTTTGCTTTATTTAGTCATTTTATTTTAGAAAATATGAATAAAAAAATATTTTTTAGAGCATCAAAGTTTGGAGAATTCAGATAATTTTGAAATTTTTTATTTTTTGTAATGAAATATTGCGATAAATAGCCACAAAAATAGTCAATAAGTTTAGTCATCAACAGATAGGAAAGTTTTTCAGAAGAATCGTTTGATCTGTCATTTAATTAGGAAAAAGTTTTATTTATATAATTAAAAAAAAAAATTGTCTCTAAAAATTGTCGTTTTTTTATAGCTATCAATTAAAAAGTAAATACATTATTGTGAATTAAATTTATTATTTTGAATTGTTTCGGATAAAAAAATTAGAAATTTCTCACTAATCATGAATTTTTGTTAGAAAATTCATGAATTATAAAAATAATCAGTAGTTATACTCCAATATGATTTTTAAAGGCTTCTTCACAAAAATTACAGAAAATTTCTCGAAATTCAATAGCTATATTTGTACTTAAGTTTAAGAAATATGACAGGAAAAAATCAAACAGTGTTTCACAAATAAGCACAAAAGAAAAATGACTGTAAATAATAATTTCGGATTTCTTTGAAAATATGAAAATACACATGTTTAGAATAGTCCCCCTAAAAAAAAACAACTTAAAATTCATTTGTGAGTTGTGATCCATTATGGAATGTGAATCTGCTGTCCTGCCTGTTTTGAATATGGAACAAAGAACAATGCTCCGTTATCGAAATTAGTGTTTGCTCTTTTAATTTATAAGCATATTTCTTTGTCGAAAAAGTTTACAACTTTGAAAAAATATCTTATTGTTAAAGTGCTTAAATATATCTCCCTACAGCATCTCAAAAGTGTTAATTAGGATTTAAGCCTACAAAAAGTGCAACATTTTGTATTTAAGATTAGCAATATCATCCTGTTAAAATGAGGCTGTCACAGATTAAAAAGACAAAATAGCTTTAATACCGTCATCTCTTAAAAATGAACAAAAGCATGTTTTTGATGAAATACAGATAATTTTTAGTCATCCAGGGTATTTTTACCGCACATGGACACTGATCCACCTAATCAAGGATATGACTTTTAGCTGGTTCCCGTTTCTGACATACTAACAATACAAAAGGCATTTGCTTTGAATTTTCCATCCTTGTACCTTTAGTATATGACTGCTCTCATTGCAATAATTTAATTTATAAACTAAGAAGGGCTTTAGAGGTTTTTAGGTTTTAGATCTTCTTATGCTGTACCTTTTAACAAATGGCTTTGTTCTTTGAAATGCACTGCATAGTTTATAAATACAGAAAGGCTTTAGAACTTCATACGTTGCACCTTTTAGGAAGACGACTTTGCTCTTAGTAATGCGTTCCATAGTTTATAAATTACAGAAAGGCTCGCATTTATCTATCTTGTTGAATGGCGTGACCCTGTCCATCTTCTATTCGTCCAATAGTTCCAAATCGTATTATTACACGAATCAGTACTCATATCTAGTACATGAACATCCTGAAATTTTACTGAGCAGTTTGTTCTTCAGAAACTACAGGCACTTTTAAAGCTTGTTTTCGACCATTTATTTAATAAGGCTTAAATCTTAAACGACAGAAGGTTTGTTAATCTGAATATCAAATTTTAATGCAGCATTTCTTTAAGCGGGTAGTTTTTTTTATAATACGTGATTTTAATAAAAACTTAATATTTTATTGCCGATGTAAATAATTTTATTCTTCCAACTTTTGTAAACCATATGAAAAACACTTTGTATTTCCAAAAATAAATGTCGAATAACTAGACGACGTAATATGTGATTTAGTAATCAAATTATTTGTAAGAAATGTTTTTTGAATCGATTTATTTTATTACAATCTTGGAACAAAATGAACTAAAAGAAATTATTCTACGCATTTATTAGAAAATACGTTTCTCCCAAAATATAATTATCGAAGCAGCTCAATAAAATGAATATTAAAGGAAATAAATTTTTACAGTCGGATAATTTAATAAATATTTCTAACATCCATTTTTTTGAATTAACTTGTCCTGATTTTAAATTTAAAGCTCCTACGAAAGGGAAAATGTTTTTTATTGACTTACAAAGGTAAAATCTGTTTTTTAATATCTAATTGGTAAATTAAAAAAAAAAAAAACAAATGCATTTATTAGCTAATTTAATTAATGCAGTTATAACGGTACATTATATGTAATAAAAAAAAATCTTAATAATTTAATCTTTAATGGAATTTATAAATCTTAATTAATCTTCAAAATAATTTTAAAAATAATTCTGGCAACAGGCGTTACGATATTTTCCAAATTAATTATCGACTCGAATATTTAATTATTTTCTAATTTTAAATGTTCGAGATATTTTTAATTAATAACGCTTTTCCGAATGTCAAAGACATTTCTAAAAGTTTAAAGGAAAATAGTTTATTTTAATATTATTTTTACATTTGCATTAATTTTTACGTTTGTGTATAATTCACTTGCATAGTTTTTCACTCTTGAATTCTAATTTTGTTTCCTCAAGGAAATTAAGTGAATGACATTTAATATTTCCAATGTTTGCTTCCTTTCGTTCCATTTTTTCCTAAAGTCAATCAGTTATGGTGTTCCTTTTATTTAAATTCATTTTTTTAATTTTAATTAATTTAAGTCAGTTTTTATTTATCCTAACTTTATGATAGTTAAGAAAAGGTCAATTAAATATTCAAAAAAATATCAAAATCTTGAAAATTAATTAAAAGAGTTTTTAAAAGAAAAAAAAGACTTTTATTTTTCTTTGTACCATTCAAAGATAAAACTGTAAATATTCAACTTGAGTAATTCATTTAAACATTTTTCTTTTGTATTACGAATAAGTAAATTTTGAATTCTAATTTTATAAAAACTGTTTTATTGTTTCCAATATTTCTTCTATAGCAAATTAATGTAGAAAAGTGAATTTAAGAAAATGTTTAAAATTTCCAAAAAATAAAATTGCTTGCATAACAAAGATTTTTCGACAATTTAGTAATCAAATCATTTTAAGAAATGTTTTTTGAATCGATTTATTTTATTCAATCTTGAACAAATTTACTAAAATTCTTCACTCTTGAATTAGAAAATTTGTTTTCTCCCAAAAATAAATTAATTGTATAAAAATGAATATTGAATGAACATTTAAATTTTTACAGTCGGATAAATTTTTGCTTCCTTTCTTCCTCCATTTTTTAAATTAATCAGTCCTGATTTTTTAAATTTGTTCCTTTTCTTTAAATTCATTTTTTTAATTTTTAAAATAATAAAGGTCACAAACTAAAATTTTAGTTTTATGTGCTATAACGATCCTAAACACAGTCTACAACGTTTAAATTAAATTGATCGCTTAAAGTAGGGCAAAAAAAGGTGAAATTAAATTAATGGCATCTTGTCTCATTAATCGAACTATTCAAAAAAATATCAAAATCTTGAAAATTAATTAAAAAAGATTTTTAAACCTTCTTAATGGAATTTATTTTCTTTTACTTCTTCAAAGATAAAACTGTATAATAATTTAACGGTTTGAGTAATTCATTTTAACACATTTTCTTCTTTTTATAAAAATTACTTGAATAAGTAAATTTTGAATTTTAATTTTATATTTAAAACTGTTTTCTTTTTCCAATATTTCTACTATAGCAAATTAATGTAGAAAAAAGTAAAAAAAAGTTTAAAAGAAAATGTTTAAAATTTTAAAATATTATAAAACAAAATAATAATTACATTTGCATTACAAATTTATTTTTCGACAATCATCTTCATTTTCCATTAATTCTTCACTCTTGATTCTTTACAATTCTTCACTCTTGAATTCTAATTTTGTTTCCTCAAGGGAAATTAAAGTGAATGACATTTGCATTAAACGTTTGTGAATGATTTAATATTTCAATGTTTGCTTCCTTTCTTCCTCCATTTTTTCCTAAATTCAATCAGTTATGGTGTTCCTTTTCTTTAAATTCATTTTTTTTAAATTTTAATTAATTTAAGTCAGTTTTTAGTTTTATTCTAACTTTATGATAGTTAAGAAAAGTTCAATTATATATTCAAAAAAATATCAAAATCTTGAAAATTAATTAAAAGATTTTTAAAAAGAAAAAGAATGTATTTTTCTTTGTACTTCTTCAAAGATAAAACTGTACAATATTCGACTTGAGTAATTCATTCAAACATTTTCTTTTTTTGTATTACTTGAATAAGTAAATTTTGAATTCTAATTTTATATTTAAAACTGTGTCATGTTTCCAATATTTCTACTATAGCAAATTAATGTATAAAAGTAGAATTTAAGAAAATGTTTAAAATTGCTCAAAAATAATAATTGCTTGTACACAAAGGTTTTTTTCGACAATCATCTTCAACATCCATTAATGTATTTAAGCTAATAATTATATAAAAAATATATTCTATAACAATAAGGCAATTTTAAGTGTAACAATAACGTACATAAGAGATTAATATCAATAGATGATATATTTTTTTATGCCCGACTCGTGGTTCTGTGGTAAAGTGTACAGCTGGGGATCATTAGGGCTGAGGTTCAATATGCTGATGTTTTCGTTGTAGACACTATTACAAAATAATTTAATAGTTTAAAAAAAAAAAACACTCTTTTAGAGTTAATGAAACTAAAAGTAAAAAATAATTGTTAACATAAGAATAAAATGACTGACGAGAAAATGAATGTCACTGATCTGAAAGCGTGGGGTGCTCGATATCAATCGTTATAATTGTTCACTAGTTTCATTCCGAAATGGAGAGTTAGTTTAAAAATGTCATACAAAGCACCCCACGCTTTTTAGAACAGTGACATTCATTTTCTCGTCAGTCATTTAATCTTATGTTAACAATTATTTTTTACTCTTTAGTTTGATTAACTCTAAAAGCGAGTTTTTTAAACTATTAATTAATTTTTAGTTTAATTAACTCTAAAAGCGTGTTTTTATTTTTAAACTATAATATTTAAATGAGGCCCCGGTACGGAGGACTAGAACTATAGTTCTTACAGTAACTAAAATTTTGAGTAAAACAAAGGTTAAATGCGAATATGTCGAAACAGCTAGGATTCGAACAGGGAATCTCCTGATCCGTAGTCAGGCGCGTTATCCGTTGTGCCGATGTCCCACGTCTTTACTGAATACCTTCATTCTACAAAGGGAAATTGCTCTTCATCAGTTAAAATAAAATCACTAATCCTGGCGATCCTAATCCTGATGAGATAATAAACTTATCAAAATATTTTATTGTTGTCGGTCCTCGATAAGTCTACAACGTTTAAATTAAATCTGATCGCTTAAAGTAGGGCAAAATCGAGCCCAAAGAGTCAGTTACAAACAAACAAACATACAGGTGAAACTAATAAAAGCATATTAAAAACTAGGGGACGCGACGCCATTTCAGATGTTCAGCATCTTGTCTCATTAATCGAACTACCTTGTGGGAGTTTCCTAGTTTTTCCCCCATACGATACGCAAGTGTAGGGTAGTCCTCGAAAGACACTGCCCTTCTTCTTCAGTGACTCAGAGCCAATTCAGACTTTTATCAATGAGTGTTCTATCACAATAGAAGTTGTTCCCTCTCCATCTTTCCATATCTAAGACATAACTACTTACACCACATAACTACCTTCTTATACATGAGTACTGATATTTAATACGTGAATACTTTCAAAATTTACTTGAAGTTTATTTTTGCAGAAACTGAGGCACTTCTAAAGCTTCTATTCGACCATTTGTTTAATGACGTTGAACGACTGATGGTTTATTAATCTGAATATCAAATTCTTAAGCAGCATTTCTTTAAGCGGGTAATTTTTTATAGTGCGCAATTATTATAAAAACTTAGTTCTTTTGACCATGAAATCGCAATTTTTCTATTAACTTTTATCAAACAGTGTAAAAATGTTTGTATATCCAGGAAAAATATCGCACTCCATAACTTGAAGCATAATAAGCCTTTAATAAACAAATTACTTGTAAGAAATGTTTTTGAATCGATTTATTTTATTACAAACTTGGGACAAAAGGAAGTAAAAATAAATTATCCTACGCATTATTAGAAAATATGTTTCTCCCAAAATATAATTATGAATTGTATAAAATGAATATTAAAGGAAAACAATTTTTACAGTCGGATAAATTAAAAAAAATTTTCTAACATCCATTTTAGTTGAATTAACTTGTCCTGATTTTAAATTGAATAGCTCCTACGAAACGGAAAATTAAAGCCTTTTATTGACTTACAAAGGTCAAAAGCTGTTTTTAATATTTAATTGCTAAATTTTATGCAATTACAACGTATGCTTATTAGTCAATTTAATTAATGTTTTAGATATAACTACAATATATATAAAAAAAAATCTTAATAATTTAATAATATTTTAATGTGATTTATAAATCTTGATTAATCTTCAAAATAATTTTTAAAAATAATTTTGGTAACATGCGTTACGACATTTGAAAGCAAATTGATTACCGACTCGAATATTTAATTATTTTCTAATTTATTTATGTTCGAGATATTTTTAATTATTAACGCTTTAACAAATGTATAAAGACATTTAAAAAAAGTTTAAAGAAAGACAGTTTACTTTAGTATTTAATTTTACATTTGCATTAATTTTTACATTTGTGTATAGTGATTCACTTTGAATTCTTCACCTTTGAATTATAATTTTGTTTTCTCAAGGAAAATTAAGTGAAGGACATTTAATATCTCCAATGTTTGCTTTCTTTCTTCCCTTTTTCTTAAATTCAATCAGTTAGGGTGTCCCTTTAAATTTTTTTTAAAATTATATTAATTTAAGTCGGTTTTTAGTTTTATCCTAACTTTATGATAGTTAAGAAAAGGTGAATTATATATTTTAAAAAATATCAAAATCATGAAAATTAATTAAAAGTTTTCTAAAAAGAAAAAGTATGGATTTTTCTTTGCACTTTTTCAAAAGTAAAGCTTTACAATATCCTATTGATAGTAATTCATTTAAAAACATTGTTATTGTTATTATTTTGAATGACTAAATTTTGAATTCTAATTTTTTTTAAAACTGTTTACAATATCACAAATAGCAAATATATAGCAAATTAATATATAAAAAAATTTAAAAAAGCATTTAAGATCGACCAAAAAAAAAAAAAAAAATTGCTTGTACTTGCTTGTACACAACGTTTTTTTGCACAATCGTACAAATGTAATTCCACTAATCGTACGAATGTAACAATTACCCTAATGTATTTAAGAGAATAATAAAAAAAAAAAGAAATTAACATCAAGAGATGTATATTGTTTATATTTATAGATTTATATTTCCATTAGATTTCTATATACTCAGATAGCCTCAAGTGCCTTTTGAATGAATAGCTGTTTTCCTGTGAAGTCTGATGTAGTTATTCCAGCACCGGTAGCAATTTCAATTCTATGTGAGAAATTATTGCTGTTATATAATAATTAATTTATTATATAACATCAATAAGTTAATAGTCATAGTCACAAGTTATAGTTAAGTTTAGTTAGCAATAAGATATAAGTTATAGTTAAGTTAATTTATTGCTGTTATATACGGTCCAGTCACATTAATGTGACCACCTGTCAAAAGCCACAATATACACTTGTATATTCTGGCTTTAAGCGGAGTGTGGAATATGGTATTTAAGTGGTATTAAGTGGAATTATTTATATACAGTCCACTGCAATGTGCTGCCGCCTGCCTTTTGTGATGGGTTATTTCACGTTGACGTCGAAAGTAGGTGGTGGTCACATTAATGTGACTGGACTGTGTATAAGTTCAAAGTGATTGCACATTAAATTTTGTATACCTTTTAAGTATTTTGATTTATTCGCTGCATTTTTAAAGGAATAATAGTATTTTTACTCCAAAATGGTTTAGTTAGGAAAAATCATTGTATTTTTTAAATTAAATAGTGTTAAATCATAATTTTAAATTTTATCAAGGAAATTTATAAATTAAGTTAAAAAGAATATATTATTCTGTTTAAATATTGTTTTTGTAAAATACGTTGAAACTACTCAAGAAAAAAAAAATTGATTTATTTTTGACGGAAATGTCGGAATCAATATTTCATTTTTTCAAAGTCTATATTTTATTATTTAATAAAATTTCTAATTTACTATAAAAAAATTACATTACATAAAAATATACTGCATGATTATTATATAAACTTTTATGTATATAATGATATTGTAAAGTTTCGGCCTATATTAATATAATAGCGGTTTCAAAAAAAAGGGTCAATTTCAGGTTCATGGGAACAGTATAATTTTTATTTGCAAGCACTATATAAATATATATATATTTTAAGTTATTATACAAAGAAATTGAAAATGAAAATAAAATTTGAACACAAGTGCACGATTAAATTACACGTACAATTGACTCCAAGCTCGGTGACTTTCTGAGTTCTCAAGTCTACGTCGAATCTAATTGCCTCGTATGCGGCAGACCTTAATTGTGACATGGTGTGATACATAAAACCACAGGGGTTCACTTTGAATACATGCGGAATATTCGGCCTATTCAGCCACTTCAGTGAAAAAAAGAAAAATAACACTTATGGTGGACTCTTCGCAAAACTGTCCCTTCTTCGCCAAGAAAAAAAAAAAATCTCCTTCTTTTACCAATCATGATGGAACTACTTGTGGTATAGTTCACAACTTGTGGTATAGTTCAATTTTGTAGTTTCAGCCTGTGAAGGTCTTGCAGACATTTGCTAATTTCCTGAATCTCTTTATATATGATACCGAATATCTGCTATCAGATTTGAGTGACAGGTTGTTCTCATTAATACAAAACTCTAATTGCATGTAATATAGCTATCCCCAATACTGCTGGTCTATTGTCAAATTTGAGTGATTTGTTTTTAAAATAACATACATTCCTCTCTTCTGTGAATGAAATTCCAAAACTCTTCACGCGAGAAAAATAATGCTGCAATATATTCTAATAATACATAAAGAAAATCACTAAAAATATTTCTCATTATAAATTTTAACAAAAAACTTGCACATCATAATAATGAAACTCGGGAACTATAAAAAAATGAGGCAAAAATATATGATAAATATATGACTGAATGCTTATCATAAAAATTAGCTTTCAAGAAAATGAATGCATGCTTTTTAGGTATCAAATTAATGTTTCTGAACTAGCCTTAAAATATTATTAAAAAAATAATATAAAAATGTCCCTATAAAGAAATTGATTGAATAGTTACATTAGTATTATTTTGGTTCTTGATATTGCTGTTTATTTATTATTACATATTTTTATTTTTTATCCATGCAGAAGAAATATGTATTTATAAATATTTATGAGACATTGTCTGGCTCCATGAAGATTGCAGGCAGCTGGCATTTCAAGTTATAATTCAAAAGTGAAATTTAGAAAAAAAATTATTTTGTTTTTAGGGCTTTTCTTAGCATATTGATAGAAATAAAAAAAAATTTATTTACTGGTAATTCTTTAAAAAAAGTGTATTGATTTAAGATAAAAAAATTCATTTTTCGCAATCCACATTTTGTATCTTGCATTTGTTAATTTCCTTTTATTGTAACGCTTGAATTTTAATAATAAATGAAAATTTCGATACACCTAAAATTCACGCTTTTTTCTATTTTTCGTAATCTCATTTTAATGCAAAAGTTTTTTAATGTTACAAATAGATTTTAGTATTCTATTTTAAATGTAAATGGGCTTTGTATTGATATAAAAATGCATTTGGAATATTTATTCGATTTGAACTCGTCAGCCTATTTGAAAAAAATTTAGTCTAATATGTAATGTATAGTAGATATAGTTAACCATACAAAAGTGTGAGGTAGCTAACACGGTGACTTAAAGTAATGCATTTTATTACTGTGTACATGTATTTATAACAAGCAACAGCAGTCATATCTTAAAAGGCATATGATTTTTAGTTAACCTGTTAATTCAGAACGGTAAAAAGTCCGTATTTGATGAATTAATTTATTAAATGAACTGTATTCAATACACATTTAATAATATTGAATATATTTAAGATAATTTACTCCTTTGGTTAAGTTTATAAACATTTCACTTCGAATGAAATATAAAAAAAAGGCATTACATAAGTATCAAATATTCAGGCAAACATTTATAGTAATTAACACTAATTAGTTGCAATAACTAACAAACTATTTGAAAATAATAATTATCTTGACATTGCATGCTTCTTTATAACAAGTATAATCTGTAATCTATAATCCTTATAAAGTGTGAGGTAGCTAACACGACTAGCATAATGTATTTTATGACGGTTTATACGTAATTATAATAAGTAACAGCTGTTACATTGTGAAAGGCATATTGTTTTCAGATAACTTCAGAACAGTACAAAAATTCGGTATTTGATTAAATAATTTATTAAATTATCTAAATTCAAAACATATAATTAAGGTAGTTTAATTCTTTGGTTAAATTTTATGTATTTTCTTCGAATGAACAAAAATTTTTTGCCGTCGAACACTTTTCTTTCTTCAAACAAGAAAGAAACTGTGTAGAAATCATTGTGAAATATTTTTGTATTTCCAGGAAAAATGTCGCGCTCCATAACTAGACGACGTAATAAGCCTTTAGTAATCAAAGTTATTTGTAAGAAATGTTTTTAAATCGATTTATTTTATTACAATCTTGGGACAAACAAAATAAAAATAAATTAACCTAGGTATTATGAGAAAATACGTTTATTCTTAAAATATAATTATAAATTGTATAAAATGAATATTAAAAGAAATCAATTTTTATATTTGAATAAACTTAAATAATTTTCAACGTTCATTTTCGTGGAGTTAACAAGTTCTGATTTTAAATTGAATAGCTCTACGAAATGGAAAATTAAAGCCTTTTATTGACTTACAAAGGTCAAAAGCTGTTTTTAATATTTAGCAATTAAGTACTTTTATGCAATTACAACGTATGCTGATTATTCAGTTTAATTAATATTCTTATATATAACTACAATATATATAAAACAAAAATCTTATTAATTTAATAATCTTTTAATGGAATTTATAAATCTTAATTAATCTTCAAAATAATTTTTAAAAATAATTCTGGTAACATGCATTACAATTTTGAAAGCAAATTAATTATTGACTCGAATATTTAATTATTTTCTAATTTATTTATGTTCGAGATATTTTTAATTAATAACGCTATTCCAAATGTATAAAGGCATTTAAAAAGTTTAAAGAAATACAGTTTACTTTAGTATTTAATTTTACATTTGCATTAATTTTATATTTGTGCATAGTGATTCACTTTAAATTCTTCACTCTTGAATTCTAATTTCGTTTTCTCAGGGAAATTAAGTGAAGGACATTTATTATTTCCGATGTTTGCTTTCTTTTTCTCCATTTTTCCTAAATTCAATCATACTTTTTTACTTTGAAAACCATATTATTTTTAAAAATCTAGATTAATTTAAGTCAGTTTTTAGTTTCATCCTGACTTTTTGATAGTTAAGAAAGTTCAATTATATATTTAGAAAAATATCAGATTCATGTAAAATTAATTAAAATTTTTTCAAAAGAAAAAATGATGGAATGTTCTGTGTACTTCTTCAAAGTTAAATATATATTGCTGTACTGTGAGTAATTCAGTCGAACATTTTCTTCATTGGTATTATTTTGAATAAGAAAATGTTTTGTTTTTTTGTTCCAATGTAGCTGGCAAACACTTAGACAGCTTGGTCTTGGATGCCTTAAGGCAAACGTTGCACAGACGTTACTCACTTTGCTTTACCCAGGGGGCGCGTGTAACCTAAAAAAATACGGACGCGGAGTAACAACGCCCTCGAATGCTCTACGATCATATTAGGACCGGGACCTACGGTTTAAGGTGGATTCGAACCACTACAACCATCCATGGCACTGCCGGGACACGAACCCGAAACCTGTGATACCGAGCGCCAGAGCGCTAGCCACTCGGCCATTCAGGCCCCTGATTAAGTAAATTTTGAACTAGAATTTTTATTTTAAAACAGTGTTCTGTCTCCATTATTACTATCAAAGCAAATTAATATATAAAATAAAAATTTAAGAAAACATTTAAAATTGGTAAAAAAAAATAGTCATAATTGCTTGTACACATCGTCATTTTTTGTACGATCGTCTACAATTTCTATTAATGTATTTCAACAAATAATTTGATAAAAATATTTCTACTATAATAAAGGGATTTTAAATGTTACAGAAGAAAACAGAAGATATGTTATATTTTCTTATGGTTTACCCGTGGCTCAGTGGTAAAGTGTGCCGCTGGTGAGCACTAGTGCTGAGGTTCACTCCTCTGGCGGTTTAGATGTTTTACTGTTTCGAAAGAAACACTGCTTCGACTCGATATCGTTGGTTATGTTCAGTATTTTGCCTCATGAGCCAAATACGTGGCGGGACTTTTCCTGGTTTCTCACATTTTGCGTAAGCACTAGATTTGTTCTAAAAGGGATATAATGTTCCACATCATACTTGAAAAACCTTTATTAAGAGCCTGTAAGGCAGAACTTGAGTAGGATAATAATTCCATTCATTTGTTGAGATGGAGATAGACTCAGACAGGCCGGAAGGCTTTTTGAATGGTCAACTGCTCTCCTGTGAATTTTGATGCAATTTTTAAAGCACCGGCTGCAATTTTAATTGTATGTGTGGAGTTATTGCTGTTGTATAATAATTTTCCAAGTGATTCTTCATTAAATTCAGGGTAAAATTTCTAAGCATTTCGATTTATTTGCGGAATTGTTTTAAATGACCAATGATATTGTATTCAAGAAGGCTAAATTAGGAAAATCAATGTAATTTTTAAATTAGACTATAAATTAAGTTAACAAATGTAATATTCAGGTTAAATATTGTTTGTAAAAGCACGTTGATATCATTAAAAAAATGATTTACTTTTTAAAAACATCGGAATCAATATTTCATTTTCAAAAGTCATTATTTTATTATTTAATGGAATGTTTGCATTTCTACGAAACATTATATTACATGAAAATATACTGTTTCCTTACAATAAAATCTTTAATAGAAATAATGATATATTCACTATATAAAGAAATCCTTTAAATATATTATTTCTCTTATAAAATTATTCGAAAGAAACACTGCTTCGACTCGATATCGTTGGTTATGTTCAGTATTTTGCCTCATGAGCCAAATACGTGGTGGGACTTTTCCTGGTTTATCATATATATACTCGAATTAAGGATAGTTCCCCCTAAAAGCTCTCACTGGAAGCCCCGCCTTCCTTTCTTAGCGCCTTAAGCCATCAGATCTTTACTTATGAGAGCTTCATCACAAAATAGACTGCCTTTTTTTTTTTCTCTCCATCCATGAGTAGATTACACATAGGGTGCCGTAGATCACTGCTGGACACTGAGCATTAGGGCTGAGGTTTAATCCACTTTTCTGTAAACAATGTTTCAAAAAGGAAGAGATTAGATTGCACTTGTGATGTTCAGCCTTTTGCCTCGTTAGTCCTGGTGAGTTTTTCAGTTTTTCATCGACACGCAAATATGGGGTAGTTCCCCCTGAAATTTCCTCAAGAAGCAACTCGGAGCCAATTCAGACTTCTACCTTCAGGTGCTCCATCACAACAGAATCTCTTCAGACTTCTGTACAACAGTTCTGGAGTATCCGTCTCGAACTGCCGGACACTAAGGATCAACAACATATTTTCTAATATTTGATTATTGATGATGATAAAGTTTTGCATTAATAAAAAAGATTACTTTAACTGATCGTGCATTAAAATTGAATTCGACAAAATTCAACAACCCAAGGTGAGGGGGAAAAACGTAAATGTTTAAAAATTTAAATTTTAAAAAGCATCAATAGAGCAGTAAAAACATGGACTGCTAAAAGTGAAATCCATTAAAATGTGGAGTAAGAACGACGGAGGCTAAACTTCATATTGCGTGTATGTGGTGAAAAACAGAAAAAATTCAGATATTAATCAAACAGTCTTATTAAAGAAATGATTCCAATTTATTAGAGTATTCTACAATAATGCATTGTATTCATTTCTTAGAATATAAATTATAACAAGCAATTTATTTCTTTTCTAGGAAATTGAGATAATCATTAATAACTGCATTAATGGAAAATACTCTAATAAATTGTGTTCATTTGTTTAATAAGACTTGATGAAAACCTGAAATTTTCTCTGTTTGAAATGACAATTTTATATTCTAGGTTTTTACATAACGTAAGAAAACTACATCGAGTGTTGTTCCTTGTGGTGTAAATGATGAATTGATCATCTTCAATAGAATGCGAATGTTTGAAAAGGACTGATGTTTTAAACTAGAAATTGTAAATCAAATTAAATCAAGGCAAATAATCGACAAGTACAGATTGCTGAAGCGATCATTTTTCTGATGAAACTGACCGTTTACCACTTTATGTAAACAGGAGGTAACGAAGTGCACACATAAATGAGCACAAATTGGGCAAAATAGCCACTTGAAAAAGTAAACAGTAAAAAAAACCACCACAGTAAAAAAAAAAAAAGGTTTTGAACATGTTTCCTTAAGAAGCTACATAGGAAGGTTTATTTTAAAAAGAACAGCTTTTTTTTTCTATAATAGGAATTCTTTCTACAATAAATATTTCAGATGATAAAATTTTTTTTCAATTTCTTACATGATAATTTTCTAATAGTTGAAGATATTAACACATATTAAAAATCATCATCAAGTGAAAGCGCTGTTTGATTATGAAGTTTATCACGAAAGCAAATTGGCATGTAAAAGTAGGAAAAAATCGCAAATAGAGCGATCCTCTGTGAAAGACGTCCCTGATCCTCCCAAGAACATCAAGTTGATAAATCAGAGAGAATGTCTGCTTTTCAGCAATCAAAAGGGAAATCACAGAGGGATTGTGGATTTGATTAGACGAAGAGATACACCGTATGTGTTCATTTATTAATGCATATAGTTCATAATGCGAAACCCACACAAATAGTAGATTGCAGGAATCACAGAAGTAATTGATTGCTTAGCGATAACATTAATTTTTTTCTTAGAAAGATTCAAGCATTATGCAAAATTTATTTGGAACGTAAGTGAGATTAAATACAAAAATGATGCACGTGTGTTTATGTTATTGTTCTAATGCAGCTGGTAATACAGAAATAGTTAATCTTTATGTCATAAGGAAGGGCTGCACCGAATTACCAATTTCACTACCTAGGGGATACGTGGTAGCTTGAAGATAGGCTACGGACGCGAGTAATACTGCCCCCCCCACAATTGTCTATGATCATATGAGACCCGGACCTACAGTTTAAAGGGGAATCCGAATCACTACAAACCTCCAGGACGGTGCTGGGACTCGAACACAAAACATGTGGCACCAAGCGCTAGCAACTCAGACATCAGGCCCTCCACACAACTAATAGATTGCACAAACCACAGAAATAATTGATTGCACAAGCAACAAAAATTATTTTTAAAGAAAGATCAGGCCTTATGCAAAATTTATTTAAAACACAAGTGAGATTTAATACAAAAAATGAAATATTTAAATATTTAAATTTGAATATAAAACAAATATTTATAAATTGCTCAATAAACTATTTCTACATGCGGGGTTTTTTTTTTTTTGGTAATAATATGCTAAATTAGAAATAATTATATTATATTTTAATTAGAAATAAAAATTCCATTTATTTAGTTATCTTATGAAAGGAAAATTTCAAAGATCAAATCAAATTTTAAATATCTTCAAAAATTAAGACCAATAACGATTTATTTATCTAAATATTTTGAGATATTTTACTCACTTTCAACAGTATTTTTATAAACATTTTATTTAAAAAACCCTTTAATTGCGAAAAATTGTTTAAATATACATGTGGGCTTGATAAATATTATTATTAACTTAAATCTTTAAAGCATTATCATTTGATTTCAATCTATCAAAGCCACATCTGCTGCAAGTTAGTAAAGAAAAGAAATTCATAAAAAAATTCTTACTGTTAACGTAGACTCAGTTTCGAAATAAACCTTAACAGGCAAAATCACTTACAGTGATTAGAGCACAAAAACAAAAATAATTAATTTAAATTATTGATATATATCACAACATCAATTTTGAAATTGACGAGGGAAATGGCCTGGCACTAACGAAAAATAAAATACCTAATTTAATTGGTTGGAAAGCGAAAATAAGTACCAAGAGTCAATAGGAGAATTAAGATTAATTAGGTTTTTGTACCCTTTTTTTTCTGAAACCACATGGACCATAATTTATCGTGCCAGTGGTAATTTATCTTTTTACTTTTTTTCACTGTACCAATAGTCGATATTTTTAATACCCTATGGAATTATAGTTTTAATTTATGTTTAACATCTAGTATCAAATAATAAGGAGCTGCCACACAGTGTCAGTTACAGAAAAAAAGCATTAAATTAGTTTGCTAAGCAATTAATCGAAATCTTTGAAACCATAAGTACAAAAGGTCAATGATCTGCCAAGAACCTCAGTTTCATAAATCTGAGAATATGTTTCCTGTTTAAGCAATCAGAAAAGAAAATGAAAGAGGGATTGGGGATTTCATTAAATAAAGAGGTACATCGTGTGTGTTTATTTATTAATGTAGCTCAATTAATTTTTATTTATTATATAGCCCATAATGCAAAATCAACACAAATAATAGACTTCAGAAACCACAGAAAAAGTGATTCACAAGTGACAATAATATGTTTTTCCTAAAAGATTCACGCATTATGCAGAATTTATTTAATACATAAGGGCGATTTAATACAAAAGGAATGTATATGTATTTATAATTTGCTCAATAAATTATTTTTATATATATTACTATTATTTTTAATTTATTTTTTTGCAGTACTTTGCTAAATAAAACTTTCAGTTTATTTAGTTATTTTATGAAAAGGAAGACCCAATTTTTAGGAATTAAATTCAAAAATTAAAACAAATAACATTTTATTTTCTAATTATCTTAAGACTAAAATGTCTTAAGATAATTAGACATTTTAACTCATTTTATTAAGAATATTCTTATAAGCATTTTATTTTTTTTAAACCATACAATTAAAAAAAAATAAAAATTTACATGTGGGGATCTTAAATATTATTATTAACTTAAATCTTTAAAGCATTATCATTTGATTTCAATCTATCAAAACCACATCTGCTACAAGTTAGTAAAGACAGAAATTTCAAAAAAATTCTTATTGTTTATGAAGAATCAGTTTCCAAATAAACCTTAACAGGCAAAATCACTTACAGTGATTAGAGTACCAAAACAAAACAAAAAAATTAATTTAAATTATTGATATATATCCCAACATCAATTTTGAAATTGACGAGGAAATGGCCTGACACTAACGAAAAAATAAAATACCTAATTTAATTGGTTGGAAAGCGAAAATAAGTACCAAGAGTCAATAGGAGAATTAAGATTAATTAGGTTTTTATACCCTTTTTCTGAAACCACATGGACCATAATTTATCGTGCCAGTGGTAATTTATCTTTATCTTTTTTTTTTCACTGTACCAATAGTCGATATTTTTAATACACTATGGAATTATAGTTTTAATTTTTGTTTAACATCTAGTATCAAATAATAAGGAACTGCCACACAGTGTCGGTTAGAAAAAGCATTAAATTAGTTTGCTAAGCAATCAATCGAAAGCTATATTCCTCAAATGATAAATGTTTAATTTAGCTTAAAAATACGAAGCAAACGATTTTTATGCTGCGTTTGATACTTCAACTTCTTTACTCGAAGTGGGCTTTTGGAAGTATTTTTAATCTCGATGGACGTTTTAACAGATAATTACTTATTACTTCAGCTGTGTTTTTAATCAAATAAACTCATGTATTTCCTGTTTTTGTTCGACCTAATTGGTTTTCGTTTGGAAGTTTTATGATAAATTGATTTTGGAAGTACTTTTTTATTTATTCATTTGAATATATTAGTTCTCAGTGTTTTCATGTATAAGATCGGACTTATGAATAATTAACTGTCAAAAAAAGATTTAAATTTATGTATGTTATACTCATTAATAAATGGAACATTTGTTCATTTTGTAAGACTGTTGTATATTAATGTTTTTAAAAAATATTTAAGATAAATTGAAAAAAATCTCTTCTAATGATGAATGGACATTTATTAAATTAATATCGTCTAGTTTTTTTTTTCCTTCTGCTTGTTTAGATGGTAATAATATTTTTAAAAAGTTTGCTGAATTTATTATATGTTTAAATCATTTATCTCATTCTTAAATTTATTATTGTTTCGTTATTATTACTGTTATTATTATTTTACTTTTAATTCAGTGTAATATTTGGTTTTAATATGAAAATATTTGATAACGCTTGTTTTTGATGTAATATTAATTTTGGCCATTATATTCTCTGCCATAAATATTTAATCTGGCTATTATATTCTCTGTTGTATAAATATTCAAAATATATAAATATTCAATCTGTGCATATATTCCCTGGTATAAATATTCATTCTGGCCATTATATTCCGTGATATAAATATTCATTTTGACCATTATATTCTCTATTATAAATATTCATTTTGACCTTTATATTCTCTGGTATAAATATTCATTTTGATCATTATATTCTCTGGTATAAATATTCATTCTGGCCATTATATTCCCTGGCATAAACAATAAATATTTCCTGGCCATTATATCCATTATATTCCATGGTATAAATAGTCAATCTGTCCATTATATTCTCTGGTATAAATATTCAATCTGTCCATCATATTCTCGATTATAAATATTCATTCTGACCATTATATTCTCTGGTATAAATATTCATTTTGATCATTATATTCTCTGTTAAAAATATTCATTCTGGTCATTATATTCCCTGGCATAAATAATCATTCTGGCCATTATATACCTTGGTATAAATATTCACCCTGGTCATTATATTTCCTGGTATAAATATTCATTCTGTCCATTGTATTCCCTGGTATAAATATTCAATCTGTCCATTATATTCCCTGGCATAAATAATCATTCTGGCCATTATATACGCTGGTATAAATATTCATCCTGGCCATTATATTCCGTGGTATACATATTCATTCTAATAATATGATAATTTTATTAATTAAATTTTTACTGTAATAAACTTAGTAAAGTTTAAAACTTTAAATTTCTAAACTGTTGATAAATAAATGTTTTATAATTTTAGAAATATCCAAGCATCAATAGATATTTTCTGCGATTATATTATTATTTGCAGTTATTTCATGCTATTTTCTGTTATTATTATTATTATCATTATTAATTATTATTCTAATTAATTTTAACAGTTATTATTAATAATTATATTATTGTTTTATGTTATTTTCTGATATCAATAGTATTATTATCTTACTTTTAATTCAGTATATCATGTGGTTTTCCTGAGAAAATATTTGATATTGTTTGTTAATTTTTGATGAATTATTTATTCTGGCTATTATATTGCCTGGCATAAATATTCATTCTAATGACATTCTAATTTTATTAATTAAAATTTAACTATAATAAACTTAATAAAGCTAAAAACTTAATTTAATTTTTCTAAACTATTAATAAATACATTTATAATTTTAAAAATATCTAAGCGTGGATAGGTAGTTTCCGATATAATATATTTACATATGAAACTATTCTCATATAAAACTATTTTAATTTTTGTGAGGAAACCTAAAAGAAAAATGAGTTCATATTAAAATTTATTTTTAATGAAAGATTTACGTCTTTTCAGAGAAAAATTAGAAATTTAATTTGATATTGAATACATACTTCTTTTTTGTTTGTATAACTTCGAGCTGATAAATTAGAAATTATAATAAGATATTGTATGAAGGTATTTACATAGGTTTTTATTTTAAATAAATTTTATTTCATATATAGAGAATTAATATGCTCTTTCTATTAAATTAATGAAGTATTATAGCCATTATTAAGAAAGGAAGGAAAATATTGACGTAAATTTAATGCATAGTTAATTTTTAGATAAAATACTTAGAATACCATAAGCAAAGATATTTTGCCAAAAATTAAACTTTCAAAGGAATTTTCTGAACTTTATTTGCATTTATATAACGTTAGAAAATATATTTTTTTTTATTTATCCATCAATTTTACTTTATATTATCACTTTATGCAAACATTATTATTATAATCTTATATTCATTAATTTATCAAATATTTATTTTATCTAAATAATGAAGAAAAATGTTGTACATTCAATACAAATATTCTTCTAAAATTCAAAAGTTTTAAAGTGAAATATATCAATTCCAAATATTTCTTTGAAGTACAAAACAATACTTTATAAATATATAAATTATAAATGTATAAAAAATGTATCATTACGAAAATCGAAAGAGAACAGATAAAGAATGATAAATAAAAATACACTTCATAGAAATCATTGAAATCATTCAACAAAACCATATACGAAATATAGAAAATCAAGGTGTAATACAAAAAGTCAAGAAATCTACAAAATCTAAAACAAATTAAAAAAACCATAGCAGATATAATAAAAACTCAAACGAAACTACTTATAACATCCTGAATATAGCTTTTTCAAAGAAATCAAGGTATACTCAGGTTATTTTGAACTATATTATTTCAGTTGACCACTGGATCCAAGTCAAAAAAAGTTTCTAGCGAAGTATTCCGATAACATTGAGAAATACAGAGCTGAAACACTTTAATTGTTTCATTATTACATTAGCTGAAACACTTCTATTGTGAATCTTTCTTTCAGAATAACTCTGCTCTGTTCACCCAAAACACAACATGGGGGAGGGGGAAATTTCTGTCTCGTTTTTCATGGCTTACAAGCTATTGCATGAGACATTGTAAGTCCTGTTTTTTTATGGGGGGAAACTAATTTTATTTACTTTACAGCATCAATCTTCAACTGCTCTCACCGTTCAGCATAATCCCTGTTTACTTGGTTTAATGAGTTCTTAAAACTATGCTTACTTTTTCAATATTTCGGCATCGATAACTGGTCCCTAATTGTACTGAATTTAAATTTAATTTTAATTTCTTTTTATTTTGTATCTTACTTTTATTATTATTAATATTTTTATCTTTTTTTTTTTTGAGTACCATTTAACTCGAATTTTTAGAAACTTTATCTTGTATTTCTACTAACCTAATTAAGCAGCCAATTAAAATTTAAAGCATATTTATTAATTAAGATGAGAAAGTTTAAGGTATTTCCCCAGTTTGTACTCCGTCATCGGTACGCCAGTTGCCAGTTGCCAGAGACATTGTAAATAATGTTAGAGTTCATAACTCAAAGTTTGTATCTTAGCAAAAAAGTTTCCTTCTAATGCAAACAATTAAATGCAGGTAAATGTAATTCAATACGTATTTCAATTTTCATTTGAACTTAATAATAAATATATTAAGTTAATAATAATATTTATTATTTATTTTATTAATGAATCTAAATGAAGAAAGAATTGTGTTTGCATAATCTAATTGAATGGAAGCTAAAAATAAAAAATTTAATTCATTTCAGGTTAATTAAACACGCGTAATTATACATTTAACTTTTTCATGTTATAAACAATATAACGAAGATAGTTATTATAACAACTTTAGATGTATAAGCTTCTATAGGTAATCGTTTTACACGGAATAGTTATAATTAAATTTCGCCTATAAACAGCATCTTTCAGCTAAAATGAGATAACGGATTGTAACCACATATGGCATAGGGACTATACGCGAGATCCACTTAAAGAATTTTGAAAAAAAAAAAAATCCATTGGGTGGCGAGTTAATCATTATATTTAACAAAGCAGGGAATACACACAACAATTTTAACATTTATTGACTATTTTTCGATCCCTTGTAATAGAAACATATTAAATAAAAAGAACAGCAAGCCTGTCATAAGAGGAAACCTAATGTCACAAGAGGAGCAGTTGTTAATCATGCACAGGATGATGTAACGAAATGTGTTCAATATGACCACTTTCATTTACCTGCAAAAATTGAAGGCGATGCACATTGTGTTCAACAGCAGTCGTTAATCAGGTGTGGTGCTTTATACATGAATTTTAATGGAGTTCGTTAATTTACTCGACGTCGCACTATTTCCACGATACACCCGATATTTAGAGAGGCCACACAATCCGAAATCGCACGGAATTAGATCAGGACTCACAACTGGCAATTGGCGTACCGATTACGGAGTACCAATGGGAGGAAATACCCCTTAACCTCCTCATCCTAATTCATAAAATAGGATTTTTAATGTTAGTAAATATAAAATAACAAAAAGTTTCTAAAATTCAAATAAATGGTACTTAAAAGTTAAAAATACTAAAAATAAATAAAAGTAAAAAACAAAATAAAAAAAAAAAAAAAAGTAAAAGAATTTAAGTTAAGTTTAAATTCGGTACAATTAGGGACCCGTTGTCGACGCTACAAAACTATTGAAATAAAGTAAACAAACAATGAAAGGGTTAAGCTGAACGGTGGGAGCCATGATGGGGATCTGAAAGTTATAATACTTATAAATAGTAATATAGTTATAAATCCACACAGAAAATCTGTTGTGAAAGCAAACTGCGAATGCGAGAAGTTGTGGCATATATTGGGCGTGGTAGTGGAACTTCGATAGGAAGAAAAGTGTTATGGATGGTGCTATAAGTCTCTCGAGTTACTGCGCATGTGAAAATTCCTCCAAAATCTGCCGTCTGTGACAATTGACAATAGCTGTCTTGACGATATCAACGATATCCTAATTTCCCGTACCTTCCTAATTCGCATACATGACCCGGATCCCCTTTAGTGGAATATTTGTCCCCGTTGTAGTCTCTTTATATGTGGAAATTCATGATCCGCGGCTGGAGTATCCCCTCGTTCTCATAAAACAGTTTTACAGATAGCCCGCATTCAATCATTCAATTAAAGATATCATCATCATGACAGCCGGAAACATCGAAATGAAACATGACAACTTCTGCAAATGTGTTATGCTACTGTGCCGAAAAGTAAGACCGACTTTCAATTTAAAATTCTCGGAGTCTTATGGAATTTCAATTTTTTTGTCCTCCAACTGTCCTTGGCATCTGTGTGAAATTCGGCGTCGAAATATTCATTAGTGTTTGAGTTACGCTTGGCTTTCTCAGACGCTAAAACTGATTCCGGCTAATTTTGAAATGTCCGAATTAATTGAGCAAAGAACTTTCATTAAGTTTTGTTTGCGGAAACGTATAGAATGTTGCAGAAGGCATTCGGTGAGCATTTCTATATCGGAAAGAAATATTTAGAAGTCGTACAAAGAGTTCAAAGAAGGCAGAAAACGCTTTGAAGACGAAGAGATCTCTGGTCGACCCTCAACCTCAACCAACGAAGCTCACGTCCAAACAATTTAAGATTTGGTGCTTGTAAACCGTCGGTTTACAATTAGAGATCTTGCTGATGATGTTGGATTTTCAAAAGGATCGGTCAATTCCATTCTGGGCCTCAAACGCGTCAAATCTCGATTGGTACCGAAAGCATTGAATGCGCCAGCTCACACTGCATTGATTCTTCGTGACTTTTTCACCAAGAATGAAGCCGATATCGTTCCACAATCACCGTATTTACACCGTGCTACTTGTGGCTATTCCCTAAACTCAAAAGACCACGCCGGGGACACCGTTTTGAGTCAATTGAAGAGATTCAACGCGCGCGCTTCGAAGGCCATCCCTGCCAATGACTTTTTAGCATGCATTAAGGATTGGAAAAAGTTGACATAAGTGCATTGTGTCTGGAAGAGATTACTTTAAAGGCGGATACATATATCAAGATACAGACAATCAATTAACAAATGTTAAAGTTGCCTCTAATTTTGGGAATCCCTGTCACATTCTTAAACAACATCAAATATATTATTACTGTTATAAATATTAGATGGTTATAAATTTTATTTATTTACTTACTTGTCCAGATTAGTAGCCGTTCCAATGTAAAAATTTATTTGATATGATATCACCGACTGATAATACAGGAATTTTTTAAATATATCGAAATTATCTGAAGAATTCCTTATTTTCTTTAAAAAATTGTATTTGCTGTTAATGGCCATTAGCATCAAGATTCAGACAATCGATTCGCAAAACTTCCATCTTCATTATACTTTTAGAATCCCCAGTCATTTCCCTAAATGACAACAAATAAAGAATTTCAAGTTATCGAAATGATATTTTGTTTTACTTATTTATTTAGTTGTTCCTATTAGTAGTTAGTCAAATAAAATCTTTATTGATGTGATATCATCTACTGATAACTACAAGAATTTCTTCAATCAATTTGTATTTTCTTAACAAAAAAATATTTTCTACAATTGAGGGCCACCAACATCAAGATAAAAACAATCTATTAAAAATGTTGAAATTGCCTCTAATTTTGGGAATCCCTGTCATATACTTAAGCAACATCAAATAAAATATTATAAAATATTAGATGATATTATTTTTTATTATTTACTTAATTATTCTGTTTAGTAAAATCTTTATTGATGTGATATCGACGATTTAAAGGAATTTATTTCTGATGTCTTGCAATTCCTTTGTAATTAATGACAATCAGTATCAAGATACAGACAATCAATTAAATAAGGTTGCAATTGCTTTTGTTTTCAGATTCCTGGAATATTCTTATGCAACATCAAATAAAATGTTGCAATTTATCGGTTGGTATTAAAGTCTATTTATTTAGTTGTTCATATCAGTAGCCAATCCAAACAGAAATCTTTATTGCTATGATAAGATTATCTGACGATCATATATGTTTCTTCAAGATGTTTCGTATTTCTTTACAAGAAAAAAAACATTGTCTTCGCAGTTAATGACCACCAGTATCAAGATACAGGTAATCGATTAACATGCATTGCAATCGCTCATATGTGAAGAAGGAAAAATGATGGATCCGCAAGAAAATGATAGGGTGGAAAAATTGAATGGATTATTATAAGGGAGCTGATAGATATCAGCAAATAATGGCATTTGCGGTTTTGGCTGGGCCAACTGGTTCGAACAGATGGACCGATCAATGGGATTTTTCTGATCACGATGACTTTCGTCCTTCGCCAAAAGGCAAGCAGATGAATGAAGAAAAACGTCCAGCCATAAGGATGTGCTGCTTCAGAGTATCTTCATCAGATGGGACTAATGCTATTAAGGGTTGGCTTAACAAAAGAAGAAGAAAGAAAAAAAATGGAGCAGAATTTAGAAACAGTTTTTTTTTTTCTTTTTCGGCGAGGAATACTTAGCATTTATTTTTCTTCTTTGTCAGATTGAAATAAAGAAATGAGTAAATATTTCCTCAACCTCTGTCAAGGATAATGGTTTTGAGGACATTATTTTATTATTTTTATATTATCGGAATAAAAGTTTCGCAATGATCTTTCACCATCCGGTTTTAAAGAGATCTGAATTTTATTTTTAAATAGAGAATTGCGGAGGATAAATAATTTATAAAAGAAAATTATATTATATGTAATTATTTTCTTCTTTGATGAATGAATAGTATGGTGAAGGATTATAAATAATATATGGCAATGAAATATGTAAGTACGTTTCATAGAATAAAGTGATGATCAAACATATATTTATAGGAAGGAAACATATATTCTTTAGGAAGGAATCTTTATTCTGAAATTTGATCAAGAAGTCTTTATAGATTTTTATTTCGTCTAGAAAATACGATAAAAAAAATAGATTTTATACAAAAAAAGTTTTTCCAATAAATGCATTTTCAAATTTTAAGTCAATTGTAAAATATAAGATATAAAAATATTTTCTACAGAAAAATGTAATAAAACAAATTATGTTCGGATATGCTTAAGATCTTGATTCAGTGCTGTTCATGGATACATATTTTATTAACATAACGTATTTTCAACTTTTTTTTTAATCAATTACAAATTATAAGATGCAAAGAAATATTTTCTTCGAAATAAATAAATACATAAAGCAAGAAATAAATTCATAATAGTACAAGTTTTAGCAGGATATGCGTGTGGTCTTGGTTCAATGTTGTTCATGGATACACATTAAATTACACCTCAAAATAAAAACGCGATGCTAAGAAGCCATGTTTATTAAACTTGCAAAGACAACACTGCAACACATAACAACACTGTCACACATAAGTTACATAACAAATATTTACAATATCATTTTATAAGCTAGTACGTTTAAAAGTTTTTTACACTATGCACTGCCTGAAACACTTCACTGGATTCTTGTACCCTCCATAACACAATTCATACTACTCCGCACACTAACTTTTCTTTTTCCCTCTCCCACTATTGGTTCCAAAGTCCAACTGCAGTAATAAAACTTGTAAGATCAAATTAAGATCAAAACAACATCAATTATAAAATATTAGAGGGTATTAAAGTGTATTTGTTCATTTAATTGATCTCATTATCAATAAGCAAGTAGTAAAATCTTTATTGATTTGATATTATCGATAAATAAGTGTCTTAAATGTCTTGCATTTACATTGCATTTTTTTTTGCAGTTAATGACAACTAAACTCATGTTTGTGAAAATTGCAACACCATGAAGGACTTACGCGAGTGAGCTGAAATTTTCAGGAAATGCAAATTAGCGCATGATATGCAAATGATTAGAATTTAAAATCCGTAGCGCATGCGTATGCTGAGCAGAGCCCTCTGAACGGCGGATGGATCCGTATAAATAGACGGCTGTAGCAAGGCGTGTATGGTTATCGGTGGTTATCTGCTAGTGGTAAACGTTAGCTCAATCGTTACTTATGCCTCTTCGACGAAAGAGAGCGAGATTTGAACAATTTACAGAGTTTGAACGGTGGAGAATCATCAGCCTTCGTGCAGCTGGATTGTCTTATCGTGCAGTAGCCGCTCGTGTGCAGCGTAACAGCAGCACAGTGATGCGTCTTCGGAAGCAGTGGATGGACGAGTGTCGGACAACTCGGAAATCCGGGAGTGGACCCCGAAATGTGACGTCAGCTCGCGATGATAGACACCTGGTCCGCATGGCGTTGACGGACCGTACGGCTTCCTCTAGACAATTGACAGCACAGTGGTCAATAGCTACAGGTGTTTCATTGTGTGCTTCATCAATTCGTAGATGTCTGCTGCAGCGTGGACTGCGCGCAAGGACTCCTTTATACAGGATCCCTCTCACGCTAAACCATCGCCGCCTGTGGCTAAAATGGGCCGCTCAGCATAGAGACTGCGAGCTGATTGGCAGCATGTCGAGTTTTCTGACGAATCCCGCTTTAATTTGAGGTACCATGATCGCTGCATTCGTTTCAGACGCTATGCCGGTGAACGCCACCTTCCGGAGCGCATTATCGAACTCCACAGTGGACGAACAGCCGGAGTTATGGTCTGGGGTACCATAGCATATCATGGACGATCTCAATTGCTAAGAATTGTGGGCAATCTGAACAGCAACCGGTACTTCAGTGAAGTTCTACGGCCCCAAGCTGTTCCCATCATTCAAAGCTTGCCAAGCTCTGTATTTCAACAGGACAATGCCCGCCCTTATATCGCTAGGACTGTTCAATCCTTCTTTGCAACGCGGCAGGTACAGTTTCTTCTTTGGCCTGCGTATTCCCGGATAGGTCGCCGATTGAACATGTGTGGGATTTCGAAGGCCGGCGTCTCGCTCGTGATCCTCGTCCTGTTGATTCTGCAGACGAACTTTAGGTTCATACAAACAATATGGCATGCTCTTCCTCAGGCAGACATTCAATATTTGTTTGACTCCATGCCACGCCGTGTAGCAGCACTTATTGCGGTGCGTGGTGGCTACACAAATTAATGATTCCGATCTCTTGTTATTGTTTGTTTGCTTTGAACCTTTAATAATTTATTTGTACCACTACCACTCAACTGTGTATTAAATTTCATTCAACTATTACGATTCCTTCATGGTGTTGCAATTTTCACAAACATGAGTTTAGTATCAAGATAGAAACACTTAATTAAATAAAGCTGCAATCGACTTACATTTTGAGACTACTGTCATATACTAATGCAACATCAATTAAAATGCTGCAATTTATTGAATGGTATTAAAGTTTATTTATTTATTTAGTCGTTCATATTATTAGCCGGACCAATCTAAAATCATTATTGCTATGATATCATCTTCTGATGATTGCATGAGTTTCTTCAAGATATTTCGTATTTTTTTTACGATAAATCTTGTCTATGCAGTTAATGACCACCAGTATCAAGATACAGGTAATCGATTAACATTCATCGTGATGTGAAGAAGGAAATATGATGGATCCGCAAGAAAATGATAGGGCGGAAAAATTGAATGGATTATTATAAGGTAGCTGATAGATATCAGCAAATAATGGAATTTGCGGTTTTGGCCGGGCCATCTGGTTCGAACCGATGAACCGATCAATGGGATTTTTCTGATCTTGATGACTTTCCTCCTTCACCAAAAGGCAAGCAGATAAATGAAGAAAAACGTCCGGCCATGAGGATGTACTGCTTCAGAGTATCTTCTTCAGATGGGGCTAATGCTATTAAGGGTTGACGTAACAAAAGAAGAAGAACGGAAAAAATGGAATATAATCAAGAAACAGTTTATTTATTTATTTTCCTTCTTCTTTGTCAGATTGAAATAAAGAAATGAGTAAATATTTTCTCAACCTCTGGGAAGGATAATGGTTTTGAGGACATCATTTATTATTTTTTCTTTTATCGGAATAAAAGTTCTGCAACGATTTTTCACCATCCGGTTTTAAAGAGAAATGATTTTTTTGAAATAAAGAATCGCTGAGAATAAATAATTTATAGTAGAAAATTATATTATATAGAATTCTCCCCTATTTGAGGAATGAATGGTATGGTAAAGAATTACTTCATTTATAAATAATTTATTAACAGTGAAATACGTAAGTATGTTTCGTACAATAAAGTAATGAGCAAATATATATTTATAGTAAAAAAACCCTTTGGAAGGAATCTTTACTCTGAAATTTAATAAATAAGTCTTTACAGATTAATATCAAAATTTTCTTTTGTGGTATAAAATAGGAGCAAAAAATATTAGCTTTCATAGCAAAATATTTTTTTTTTCAGTAAACGTATTTTCAACTTTTTTTAATCAATTACAAATTATAAGATACAAAGAAATATTTTCTTCGAAATAAATAAATACATAAAGCAAGAAATAAAGTCATAATAGTACAAGTTTTAGCAGGATATGCGTGCGATCTTGGTTCAATGTTGTTCATGTATACAAAATAAATTATAGCTCAAAATAAAAATGCGATATTTAGTTGCCATATTTATTAAAATTGCGTGGGAAACACTGCTTACACATAACGCATAAAACACAATTATATAACAAATATTTAGAAAATCATCTTAAAAGGCAGTTTCTTTATGTGTTTTTGTACCCTCCGTACGGTCTGGAACACTTCACTCGACTCTGCACACTCCCCTTTTTTTTTCTCTCTCTCCAATTATCGGTTCCAAAGTCTAACGGGAGAAAAAAATAACTTGTAAGATCAAATATAGATCAAAACAACATCAAATAAAAATATTACAAAATATTAGATCGTATTAAATTTTATTTATTTACATAATTGCTCTGATTATTACGCAGTATGTAGAGAAATCTTAACTGATGTGATATCAACGATAAAAGAAATTTCTTTTAAATGCCTTGCATTTCCTTCGCATTTTTTTTGTAGTTAATGACAACCAGTATCAAAATACAAACAATAAATTAAATAAAGCTGCAATTGCCTCCCACTTTGAAATCCCTGTTATATGATTTTCAGCATCAAATAAAATATTGCAATCTATTGAATGGCATTAACGTTTATTTATTTATTTAGTTGTTTATATTAATAACCAGCCCAAGCTTAAATATTTATTGCTATGATATCATATTATCATGATTACATGAGTCTATTCAAGATGTTTCATATTTCTTTGCAGAAAATCCTTTTATTTGCAGTTAAGGACCACCAGCATCAAGATACAGGTAATCGATTAACATGCATTGCAATCGCTCATATGTGAAGAAGGAAAATGATAGGTCCGCAAGGAAATAATAGGATGGAAAAATTGAATGGATTATTATAAGGTAGCTGATAGATATCAGCAAATAACGGAATTTGCGGTTTTGGCTGGGCCAACTGGTTCGAACCGATGGACCGATCAATGGATTTTTCTGATCTCTATGACTTTCCTCCTTCGCCAAAAGGCAGGCAGATAAATGAAGAAAACGTCCAACCATAAGGATGTGCTGCTTCGGAGTATCTTCATCAAATGGGTTTAATGCTATTAAGGGTTGGCGTAACAAAAGAAGAAAAAAAAGAAATGGAACAGAATCAAGAAGCAGTTTTTTTCTTTTTCTTTTTCAGAGTCGAATACTTAGAATTTATTTTTCTTCTTTTTTATCAGATTGAATTAAAGAAATGAGTAAATATTTCCTTAACCTCTGAGAAGGATAATGGTTTTGAGGACATCATTCATTATTTTTCATTTGTCGGAATAAAAGTTTCGCAATGATTTTTCACCATCCGGTTTTAAAAAGAACTGCCTTCTTTTTTTTAAATAAAAATTGCCCTGTATAAATACTTTTAGGAGAAAATTATATTATATGGAATTTTCTCTCTATTTGAGGAATGAATTGTATGGTAAAGAATTACTTTATTTATAAATAAGTTATAGCAATGATATATGTAAAGTATTGTTTCATGCAATAAAGTGATGAGCAAATATATGTGTATAGCTAAAAAACCTTAGGAAAAAACTTTATTCTGAAATTTATAAAATAAGTCTTTATAAGTATAATTTGAAATGACAAAATTTCTTTTTATCTAGAAAAAGAAACAAGAAATATTAGTTTTCGTATCAAAATATTATTGTCAAAAAATGTATTTTCAAATTTTTTAAATCAGCTATAAAATATAAGATATATATATATATAAAATATTTTCTACAAAAATAAATTAATTTAATAAATCAGGAAAAGAAAATCAATAATGTAAATTAAGGCCGGATATGCGTATGATCTATGTTCAGTATTGTTCCTGGATAAACTAAATTATATCTCAAAATAAAAACGAGATGTTAAGATGCCATGTTTATTAAAATTGCAAAGACAGCACTGCTCAACTGCAGCACATAACACACATCAAACACAATTATATAACAAATATTTACAAAATCATTTTAAAAGCCAGTCTGTTTAAAATTTTTTGTACACTACGTTTATTTAGAGCACTTCAATGGACTCTTGCACACTCCATATTGCCTGAACTCTTCACTGACTCCGCACACTACCTTTTCTTTTCTCCCTCTCCCATTATCGGTACCTGTGTTCAAGGGGGAGAAAAAAACTTCTAAGATCAAATAAACATCGAAACAACATGAAATAAAGTATTACAAAATATTAGATGGCATTAAATTTTATATATTTATTTAATTGCTCTTATTATTACCCAGTACATAGTAAAATCTTTACTGATGTTATATCATCGATAATTAAAGAAAATTCGTTTAGATGTCTTGCATGTTCTTTGAATTGTTTTTTTTTTTTGCAGTTAATGTTATCACTCATAAATAGAGAACATATAAGTCTTGCATTTCTTTTGCATTTTTTTGCAGTTAATGACAAACAGTATGAAGGTACAAACTATAAATTAAATAAAGTTGCAATCGCCTCACATTTTGAGACACCTGTCATACGTATCCAACATCAAAAAAAAATTTTTTTGCCATTTATTGGATGACATTAAAGTAATTTATTTTTGTTCATATTAGTAGCCAGTCCAAACCAAAATCATTATTGCTATGATATCATCTTCTGATAATTGCATGAGTTTCTTCAAGATGATTCGTATTTCTTTACTAAAAATCCTTGTCTTTGCAGTTAATGACTACCAATATCAAGATACAGGTAATAGATTAACGTGCATCGCAACCACTCATATATGACGAAGGAAAAATGATGGATCCGCAAGAAAATGATAGGGCGGAAATATTGAATGGATTAGTATAAGGTAGCTGATAGATATCAACAAATAATGGAATTTGCGGTTTTGGCTGGGCCAACTGGTTCGAACCGATGAACGGATCAATGGGAATTTTTCTGATCTCGATGACGTTGCTCCTTCGCCAAAAGGCAAGCAGATAAATGAAGAAAAACGTCCAACCATAAGGATATGCTGTTTCAGAGTATCTTCATCAGATGGGGATAATGCTATTAAGGGTTGGCGTAACAGAAGAAGAAAGAAAAAAAAAAACTATAATTCTTAAACTATAATAACTTTCTACTATAATCAAGAAACAGTTTTTTTTTCTTTCTTATTCAGCGAGGGATACTTAGCATTTCTTTTTCTTCTTTGTCAGATTGAAATAAAGAAATGAGTAAATATTTCTTCAACCTCTGGGAAGGATAATGGTTTTGAGGACATCATTTATTATTTTTTTATCGGAATAAAAGTTCCACAATGATTTTTCGCTATCCGGTTTTAAAGAGATCTGAATTTTTTTAAAATAAAGAATTGCGGAGGATATAGTAGAAAATTATATTATTTGGAATTCTTCTCTAGTTTTGGAATGAATATTACGATAAAGAATTACTTTAGTTATAAATAATTTACAGTTTTGAAATATGTAAGCATGTTTCATACAATAAAGTGATGTGCAAATATATATTTACAGTTCAAAAAAACCTTAGGAAGAATTCTTTATTCTGAAGTAAAATGAATAAGTCTTTATAGATTTAATATCAAATAATAAATTTTCTTTTTGTCTAAAAATATAATCAAAAATTTTAGATTTCATACCAAAAATGCTTTTCAATAAATATAATTTCGAATTTTAAGTCAACTATAAAATATAACATATAAAAATTATTTTCTACAAAAAAAAAAAAATAAATAAAAAAAAAAAAAAAAAAAAAAGTATGGCCGCATATGCGTGGGTTCTTGGTTCAGTGCTGTTTATGGATACACATTAAATTATATCTCAAATTAAAAATGAGACGTTAAAAAGCCATGTTTAATGAAATTGCTGAGACAGCAACACATAACAGAACAAACACTATTATATAACAAATATTTACAAAATCATTTTAAAAGCAAGTTCGTTTAAAAGTTTTTGTACACTACTTACTGTGTGGAACACTTCACCGGACTCTAGTGCAGCTCATACTGCCTGGAAAGCTTCACCCGACTCCGCACACACCCTTTTCTTTTTTTCTCCCTCTCCCACTATCGGTGCCAAAGTCTTTCCCATTATCGGTTCCAAGTACAATCTTGTAAGATGAAATACAGAACGAAACAATATCAAATAAAGTATTACAAAATATTAGTTGATTTTAAATGTTATTTATTTACTTAATTGCTCTGATTATTATCCAGCACGTAGTAAAATCTTTTATTGATGGGATATCATCAATAATTTAAAAAATCATATACTTAACCATTGCAATTTTTTTTTTCAGTTAATGATATCATCGATAAATAAAGAAAATTATATTAAATGTCTTGCATTTGATTTAAATTTTTTTGCAGTTAATCACAACCAGTATCATAAAGCTGCAATCGCCTAAATTTTGAGACACTTGTCATATACTTATGCAACATTAAATAAAATGTTGCAGTTTATTGGATGGTATTAAAGTTATTTAGTATTTTGCTTATATCAGTAGCCAGTCCAAACACAAATCTTTATTGCTATGATATCATCTTCTGGTAATTACATGAGTTTCTTCAAGATGCTTCGTGTTTATTTACAAAAAAACAAACAAACATTGCAGTTAATGACCACCAGTATGAAGATACAAGTAATCGAATAACATGCATTGCAATCGATCATATGTGAAGAAGGAAAATGATGGATCCACAAGAAAATGATAGGGTGGAAAAATTGAATGGATTATTATTAGGTAGCTGATAAATATCAGCAAATAATGGAATTCGCGGTTTTGGCCGGGCTAACTCTTTCGAACCGATGAACCGATCAATGGAATTTTTCTGATCTCGATGACTTTCCTCCTTCGCCAAAAGGCAAGCAGATGAATGAAGAAAAAGTCCAACCATAAGGATGGGCTGCTTCAGACTATATTCATCAGATGGGACTAATGCTATTAAAGGGTGGCGTAACAAAATAAAAAGAAAGAAAAAAAAATGGAATCGAATCAAGAAACAGTTTTTTTTTCTTTTCTTTTTCAGCGAGGAATACTTAGCATTTCTTTTTCTCCTTCTTCTTCTTTGTCTGATTGAAATAAAGAAATGAGTAAATATTTCCTCAACCTCTGGGAAGGATAATGGTTTTGAGGACATCATTTATTATTTTTCTTTTATCGGAATAAAAGTTCAGCGATGATTTTTCACCATCCGGTTTTAAAGAGAACTGTTTTTTTTTAAATAAAGAATTGAGGTGGATTTATAGGAGAAAATTATATTATATAGAATTCTTCTCTGGTTGTGGGATAAATAGTATGGTAAAAGAATTACTTCATTTATAATTAATTTATAGCAATCAAATATGTAAGTATGTTTCATACAATAAAGTGATGATAAAATATATATTTATAGTTAAAAAAACTTATACTATATACTGAATCTATACTTATACTATATATATAAATGACTGAATCTATATACTGCAATTTAATAAATAAATCTTTTAGATTTAATCTCTAATCTTTTAGATTAATCTTTATTCTCAAACGATAAATTTCTTTTCTGGTATAAAATAGGAACAAGAAATATTAGCTTTCATACCAAAATATTTTTTTTTTCAGTAAACGCATTATTAACTTTTTTTAAGTAAATTACAAATTATAAAATATAAAGAAATATTTTCTTCAAAATAAATAAATACATAAAGCAGGAAATAAACTCATAATAGTAAAAATTTTTGCCGGATATGCGTGTGGTCTTGGTTCAATGTCAAATACGATATTTAGCTGCCATATTTATTAAAATTGCGTGGGCAACACTGCTTACACATAACGCACAAAACACAATTATATGACAAATATTTACAAAAAAATATATTTACTCCTTAAAAGTCAGTTTCCTTATGTGTTTTTGTACCCTCCCTACTGTCTGGACCACCTCACTCGACTCTGCACACTCTCTTTTCTTTTTCTACCTCTCCATTATCGATTCCAAAGTCTAACGGGAAAAAAAATACTTATAAGATCAAATACATATCAAAACAACATCAAATAATTTATTACAAAATATTAGTTGGTATTAAATTTTATTTATTTTCTTAAATGCTGTGATTACTATCCACAACACAGTACAGTAAAATCTTTACTGATGTGGTATCATTCATAAATAAAGAAATTTCGTTTAGATATCTTGCCTTGCCTTTGCTTTTTTGTAGTTAAGGACAATAAGTATCAAGATACAAACAATAAATTAAATAAAGCTGCAATTGTCTCCTACTTTGAAAGCTTTGTTATAAAATGTTCAGTATCAAATAAAAATATTGACATTTATTAAATGGTATTAACGTTTATTTATTTATTTAGCTGTTCATATTAATAACCAGTCCAATATAAAATATTTATTGCTATGATATCATCTTCTGATCATTACATGAGTTTCTCCAAAAATGTTTCATATTTATTCTACGAAAACCTTGTATTTGCAGTTAATGACCCCAGTATCAAGATACAGGTAATCGATTAACATGCATTGCGATTGCTCATATGTGAAGAAGGAAAAAATGATGGATCCGCAAGAAAATGATAGGGTGGAAAAATTGAATGGATTATTATAGGGTAGCTGATTGATATCAGCAAATAATGGAATTTGCGGTTTTGGCTGGGGCAACTGGTTCGAACCGATGAACCGATCAATGGGATTTTTCCGATCTCGATGACTTTCCTCCTTCTCCAAAAGGCAAACAGATAAATGAAGAAAAACATCCAACCATAGGATGTGCTGCTTCAGAGTATCTTCATCAGATGGAACTAATGCTATTAAGGGTTGGCGTAACAAAAGGAGAAGGAGAAAAAAATGGAATGGAATCAAGAAACAGTTTTATTATTTCTTTTTTCAGCGATTAATACTTAGCATTTCTTTTTCTTCTTCTTTGTCAGATTGAAATACAGAACTGAGTAAATATTTTCTCAACTTCTGGGAAGGATAATGGTTTTGAGGACATCATTTATAGTATCCAGTATCAAGATACAAACAATAAATTAAATAAAGCTGTAACAGCCTAACAGTTTCGAGCCTCTGTGATATACTTGTGCAACATCAAAAAACGATATTGTAATTTATTGAATGGTATTAAATTTTATTTATTATTTAATTGTTTATATTAGTGGCCAATTCAAATGAAAATCTTTATTACTATGATATCATCTTCTGATAATTACGAGTCTCTCAAGTCTGTCGTATTTCTTCACAAAAACCCTGTCTTTACAGTGAATGACCACCAATATCAAGATATCAGCAATTAATTAGCAAATGTTGAAATTCCACCAATTTTGGGAAACTTTGTTGTATATTTAAGCAACATCAAATTAAATATTGCAATATATTAGATGGTATTAAATTTTAATTATTTACTTGTTTGTTTAGATTAAGTTTTGTCATAAAATCTCTATTGATTTCACATCCTTTTCTGATAAATAAGGAAATAATTTAAGTTGTTTTGTATTTTCTTTGCAATTTTTTTTCATTTCATACAACCAGTGTCAAGATACAGACAATCAATTAAATAAGGTTGCAATGGCACTCATTCTGAGATCCATGTCATATACTTATGCAACAACAACAAAAAAAAAAAAATATTGCATTTTATCGGATAGTATTAAAATTTATTTATTTACTTAGTTGTTCGTATTAGTAGCAAGTCCAAACTAATATATTTGCTGTTATGATAGCATATTATGATAAATACATACGTTCTTCAAGATGTTTCGTATTTCTTTACAGAATAACTTGTCTTTGCAGTTAATGAATACAGGTATAAAGATACAGAATCAATTAACAAATGCTGTAATTGATATCATCATTCTATATTCAAGCAACATCAAATAAAGTATTACAAAATATTAGATGGTATTAAATTTTATTTATTTACTTAATTTTTACAGTAAGTAGTAAATTTTTATGGAAATGATGCCATCGATAATTAAAGGAATTTGTATTCGATTGCTTGCAATTCCGTTGTAATTAATGACAATCAGTATCAAGATACAGTCAATCAATTAAATAATGTTGCAATCGTCTTGCATTTTGAAAATCTCTGCCATATATTTTATGCAGCATTAAATAAAGTGTTGCAATTTATTTAATGGTGTTAAAGTTTATTTATTTACTTAGTTGTTTATATTGGTAGCCAGTCCAAACTACACTCTTGTCCATAAATTAAGAATAATTCAGAATCACACAGAAATTGAACTCTAAAATAAAATTTCACTTGTAGAATTATCACACACATCTTGAAGAAGAATATGCAAATTTCAGGAAACCACAAGATCGCGCGGATAGTACGTTACAATGACGAGAGTGTAAGAGAGGGGTATATAAGGAATGGTGGCAAAGAAGCAAAAATTGTTCACAAGCGCTTTAAAAGCCGTTCAGTTCAATAACCGTATAGTTATGGCACAAAGGTACGTGGTAGAATTATCGGACGACTGGAATGTGGACGTATCCAGCTGGAAGTATCCGAGGAACTTGAATCGCCCAGAGTGTCATCTCCAGGCTTTGGCAACGATTAGAAGATGATGGTAATGTGAGTAGATGTTACAGCACAGGTCGCCCCCGAGTTACAACGCCGAATGAGGACAGGTATTTAGCAGTTACTGCCAAAAGAAACAGACGGAGCACAGCATCAGACCTGTCTCGTCAGCTCTCTTCAGCTACCGGTACGACAGTTTCAAGGCAGACCGTGTACAGACGCTTAGGGCACATTGCTCTATATGCTCGTAGGCCTGTCAGATGTGTTCCACTTCCGCAACTGACTGTCGCCTGCGATTAACCTGGAGTAGAGAGCATGCATTGTGGACACCGGAACAGTGGTCTTGTGTGATGTTTTCCGACGAGTCCAGGTTTAGTTTGCAGTCTGATTCTCGCCGGACTTTCCTATGGAGAGCGCCAGGTACCCGTTACCACGAGAACACCATTGAACGACATCGTTACGGTGGTGCAGAATGGCTCGTTTGGGAAGGAATTATTCTTGGTTCCAGAAAAGACCTGCATGTTCAGAATGTAACGATGACAGGCCACCTCTATCGGGATGTCATTCTGTAACAACATGTACGTTTGTTTCGGGGCGCCATGGGTGCTGAATTTCTGTTTATGGATGACAACGCCCGTCCTCACCGTGCAAACATTGTGGACGAATGACTTCAATTGAGGATATCACCCGTATGGATTGGCCAGCATACTCGTCGGACTTGAATCCAATAGAGCATGTGTGGGATATGCTTGACCGACAAATTGCAGCCCGTCAACCCCCTCCCACCTGTCAACCGGAATTTCGAGGGCATTGCTTGATGAGTGGTGTAATATTCCCCAAGATCAGATTGATAATTTGATACTCAGCATGCCTAGGCGTTGTAAGGCCTGTATTGCATCGTCCGGGAGACATACTCCATATTAACCATCATACTAATCATGTCATACTGTTTTTGTAAATAGGTTATTTTTTTGAAATTTGCTCCATGAAATAAAAATCGCAATTTTTATTAATTATGTCAAACACATAGCATCTTATTTGCTCTTTTGTTTAATAAATAGATTTTACAAATAAGTCAAATTTGTTTTGCTTCTGTCTCTTTCTTTGCCTGAACTTCATTATCCTTAATTTATGGACATGAGTGTAATATCTTTATTGATACGATAGCATCTTCTAAACTGATATCCATGTAAAATATCCTCGTACAACATCAAATAAAATGCTGCAATTTATTAGAAGGTATTAAAGTTTATTTATTTACTTAGTTGTTGATATTAATAGCCAGATATCATAGCAATAAAATTGTTATTGCTATGATATCATCCTTATGTATCTTCAGGATGTTTCATATTTCTTCACAAAAAACCTTGGCTTTGCAGTTAATGAGCAGCTGTATCAAGATACAGGTAATCGATTAACATGCATTGCAATCGCTCATATGTGAAGAAGGAAAAATGATGGATCCGCAAGAAAATGATAGGGTGGAAAAATTGAATGGATTATTATAAGGGAGCTGATAGATATCATCAAATAATGGAATTTGTGGTTTTGCTGGGCCAACTGGTTCGAACCGATGAACCGATCAATGGGATTTTTCTGATCTCGATGACTTTCCTCCGAAAGGCAAGCAGATAAATGAAGAAAAACGTCCAGCCATAAGGATATGCTGCTTCAGAGTATCTTCATCAGATGAAACTACTGCTATTAAGAGTTCCCGTAACAAAAAGAAGAAGAAACAGAAAATGGAATGAATCAAGAAACAGTTTTTCTTTTTCTTTTTCAGCGATGAATACTTAGCATTTCTTTTTTCTTCTTTGTCAGATTGAAATAAAGAAATGAGTAAATATTTCCTCAACCTCTGGAAAGGATATTGGTTTGAAGGACATCATTTATTATTTTTCTTTATCGGAATAAATGATTTTTAACCATCCGGTTTTAAAAAGGACTGATTTTTTTAATAAAGAAGATAAATAAAGATATAGAAAATAAAGAAGAAGCTAATTTATAGAAGAAAATTATATTATATGGAATTCTTCTGTATTTGAGGAATGAATAGTATGGTAAGGAATTGCTTTAGTTATAAATAATTTATATCAATGAAATATGTAAATGTGTTTCATACAATAAAGTGATGAGCAAATGTATATTTATTGTTAAAAAACCTTTATTCTGAAATTTAATAAATAAGTCTTTATAAATTTAATCTAAAATGATAAATTTTCTTTCGGATGGAAAACATGAACCAAAATATTAGTTTTCTTTTGAAGATATGTTTTTTTTAATAAATGTATTTTCTAATTTTTAAAATAAACTATTAAGTGCAAGATCTAAAAATGTTTTGATCACAGAAAAAGTTATTTTTCTTATCCCACAATACTGAAGGTTTTTTGTTATATCAAATGCTGAAATACAAATTGAAAAAAAAATAATTTGCCAAATGAATAATGGAATTCTTGTATATGAAATTAAAATATACACAGCAAAAATTCAGCAACTGGAAAATCCGTTGTGATATTATGGCTATAGTTTAAACATAGTTTGCATTTCTGGATTACTATTTCAACGATCTGAAAAATGGTTTTAGAATAAAATTCTTACATATAGGATCGAACTATACATTACAAATCCAATATTTGAATGTTTTTCGAATTAAAAATATCTCAAGTTTAAGGGTATTATTATCTTATTTAAATATTTCAGCTAAAAATCAATTATCTGATTAATGTTTCAGTTTCACTCTGAAAAATTCATTATAATAATAAAATTCATATGTATAGGACCAATCCAATAATATGCAATTCCGATAATTTGAATGATTTTTGAATTAAAAATATCTTAAGTCTAAAAGTATTATTATTTGCTTCTCTAACAAATCAAAATAATTAAAATAATAAAATAAAATAAAAATTAATGAAAATTAATTGCTTTTCTGATTGTTTCAACAATCTGAATAAATCATTAGAATAAAATTAATATGTAGTATAGATCGCACAACAATCTAACGGCCTGATGGCCAAATGGCTAGCGCACTGGCTACATCTGGTTCGAATCCTGACGATGGCATGGATGATTGTGAATAGTTTACAATCTACGTTAAACTATAGGTTCCAGTCTATTTAGCACAAAATGACCGTAGACTGACAAACCAAACCATTATAATTCAATCCAGAAACATGGGAATCAAATAATTCGAAGGATTTTCGAATTAATTTAAAATATTATCATTTGATCAATATTTAAACAATTTGAAAAAAAAAATAATCATTAAAATAAAGTTTATATATATGTACCCCAAGTCACAAATCCAATCGGAAAATTAATTTCAAAATTATGGTTTTAAAGTATTATGTATTTCTGTAATAATAAAACAACCTGGAAAAATCCTTTGTTTTCAAACATTGGTAAAATGGAAACTTTTAATTCAATTAGTCTTTCCACTACCGGTTTTTACACATAAATTTAGAATGTAGCATAAAAAATCTAAACTTGTTTCTAAAATAAAATAATATAATTTAATTATTTTAGTGTTTTGTAGCTTTTTGACAATATCAGTTACAAAACATAACATATTCTAAAAAATTTATATATTATTTAAAAATATATAGAGAATTCTGTACTGTACAGGACAATTGAGATACAAATGAAGATGCCACAGACGAATGGCAAACACCACCGCATTGCAGATTCTTAAAATAAATGTCCGAGAATGGTAAATCCTCCTTCAGCTTAAGTGGGCAAGCCTGATATATCGAACTCTGATGGTGTGTCCTTCCCGACCGAAATCTCTCTTTAAATGTATTTATGTGCATGCGAATACACACCGCATGCATACATACACACGCACACAAATACACGGCGGACGCATAAAAATCTCTCAATCCGGACTTCAAATGGACAACGCACTCCTAGCCCTTCCATAAGTCCATCCCAGAAAAAAAAAAAGAGTTATTGCTGCTTCTTTTGCGAGATCCATCCTTCCCTATACGGGCAGGGGGGGGGGGGGACTTTTCCCAGCATAATCTGATTTTTCCGGACCGTCCGGCATACTGATTGCCGGATGTTCGATTGCATTTGAATTGCATGCGAATGCTAAAGAGAGAAAGACCCTCCCTACACCCTACCATCCCTGACAAAAGCAAATTCAGACAGTGGATGTTCAGGAGAAGAAAAATAAGAAGGATGGTGGAAAGTAAAAAAAAAGTTCTGGAAAATACCAATAAAGAAAAGGTAAAGGAAGATAGAATAGGATCTTATGGAACAAGAGTGTGACCTTGTAGAGACGTGAGGGCATCTTCATGTGTGAGTTGTTCACTAACTCATCCTCAAAATGTCACTGAGGATGGAATTGGATGGAGAGGGAAGAAGATTTTTCGATCTTCGCGCCCCTCTCAAATCCATTCCAGGGATGAGTTCCGTCTGTCATATCAAGCACCAACACCTATTTCGTATTTCACTCATATTATCCACAATTTTTTATCTTTTTTTTTTCTATAACATTAAAATAACAACTTATGAGACGATTTTTATAAGAATAAAAGGGATTATTATTATTTTTTTGTTTTATCACAAATCATTCATTTTTTATTGATAGATTCAAACAGCCAAAAAAATAGGTAAAGCAATAAAAATGCAAAAAAAAAATCATAATGACTATTGTGTTGGCCACTGAGCGTCTACAGTAATTAATAAGTGAAATGATTTCATATATACCGGGTAATAATTATTAAAACTAAATATATTTAGTATATCTGGTATTATTTTTTATAAAACATTTAAAAACATGACGTTGTTATATTATTTAAAAAAGGATTTGTTTAAATAATATAACAACGTCAGTCGAAATACTCCTTCAAGCTATTTTCATATTCCTAACTATATGTTGTAACTAATCCTCAATAACCAGCAGCGCAGGACAGACACTCCATGAAAGGTGGTAATCTGGAGGGAAAGAGGACAGCTTCTGTTGTGATGGACACCGTAGGTAGAAGTCTGACTTGACTTCGAGTCGATGAAGAAGGAGGACAGTGCTGTCCGGAAGGATTTTTAGGGGAATTACCTCACATTTGTGAATCGTATGGGAGAAAACCCGGAAAAATCTCACCAGGTACAAAGCGGATCGAACCTCAGCCCTAATGCTACCCAGCGGAACAAGTTACCACTGAGCCACGAGTCGGGCATAAGAAAATATAGCATCTCTGTTTTTTCTCCTGTAATATTTAAAATCACTTTATTATTGTAGATATACACTCAAGAGCCAAAACGTTATGACCACCTGCCAATAACGAGTTGGCCCCCTTTGGCGCGCAACACAGCTTCAACCCGCCTTGGCATGGATTAATATCACCACTTAATACCAGTTAAATACCACTTCTACCTGATTACGTGCCTTCCACGTCATCCAGGCGAGTTCATTGCAAAATGTAGGGGTGGTCATAATGTTTTGGCTCTTGAGTGTATTTTCATCAAATTATTTGTTTAAATACATTAATGGAAATTGTAGACGATCGTCCAAACATGTCTTTGTGTACAAGCGCTTATTACTATTTTTTTTTTTTTTTTTTTTTACAATTTTAAATGATTTCTAAATTTTTCTTTTATATAATAATTTGCTTTAATAGTAATAATGGAGACAGAACACGGTTTTAATAATAAAAATTCTAGTTCAAAATTTACTTATTCAAAATAATACAAATGAAGCAAATGTTCGAATGAATTACTCACAGTACAACATTATATAGATTTACCTTGAAGAAGTACAAAAACATTCCATTCTTTTTTTCTTTTGAAAAACTTTTAATTAATTTTTACATGAATCTGATATTTTCCTAAATATATAATTGAACTTTTCTTAACTATCAAAAATCTGAATAAAACTAAAAACTGACTTAAATTAATCTAGATTTTCAAAAATAAAATGGTTTTGAAGAAATATGTATGATTGAATTTAGGAAAAATGGAGAAAAAGAAAGCAAACATCGGAAATATTAAATGTCCTTCACTTAATTTCCCTTGAGAAAACAAAATTAGAATTCAAGGATGTAGAATTTAAAGTGAATCACTATACTTACATGTAAAAATTAATGCAAATGCAAAAATTAAATACTAAAGTAAACTGTCTTTCATTAATTTTTTTTTTTTAAATGTCTTTATACATTTGGAATAGCGTTATTAATTAAAAATATCTCGAACATAAATAAATTAGAAAATAATTAAATATTCTAGTCGATAATCAATCTGCTTTCAAGAATCGTAGCTCATGTTACTAGAATTATTTTTCAAAATTATTTTGAAGATTAATTAAGATTTATAAATTAGCCACGAGTCGGGCATAAGAAAATATAACATCTTTTTTTATTATTCTCTTCTGTATTTTTATGTTACATTTAAAAAAATTACATTATTATTGTAAAATTCATTTTTATTAAATTATTCACTTAAATATATTAATCGAAAGTGTAGACGATCGTGCAAAACTACGGTTGAGTAAAGTTTTCTTAAAATTTTCTTAAAAATTTTTTTATACATTAATTTGCTATAATAGCAATATAGGAAACAGAACACAGTTTTAGAAACAAAATTAGAATTCAAAATTTAGTTTTTCAAAATAATAAAAGAAATAATATTTTTTGCATGAATTACTAACAATAGAATATTATAAAGCGGTTCTTTTGAAGAAGTATAAATTAAATTCCATTCTTTTTCTTTTAAAAACTTTTAATTAATATTCCAGAATTTGATATTTTTTAATATATAATTGAAATTTTTTTGACTATCATAAAGTTAGGATAAAACTAAAAACTGACTTAAATTAATTTAAATTTAAAAATACTAAATTTAAAGAAAAGAGACAACCTAACTGATTGAATTTAGGAAAAATGGGGAAGAAGGGAAGCAAATATTGGAAATATTAAATGTCCTTCACTTAATTTCCCTTGAGAAAACAAAATTAGAATTCAAGGGTGAAGAATTCTAAGTGTATCACCCTACAAAAAATGTAAAATTAAAAACCCAAACTAAACTGTCTTTCTTTAAACTTTTTTAAATGTCTTTATACATTTGGAAAAGCGTTATTAATTAGAAATATCTCGAACATAAATAAATGACAAAATAATTAAATATTCGAGTTGATAATTAATTTGCATTGAAAAATCGTAATAATGCAGTGAACGTAAAGCCTGTTGCCAGAATTATTTTTTAAAATTATTTTAACGATTAATTAAGATTTATAAATTCCATTAAAGAGATAATTAAATAATTAAGATTTTTCTTTTATTATATATATTGTAGTTATATCTAAAAACAATTAAATTAGCATATGTTGTAATGGCATAAAATTTAGTTGTTAAATATTTAAAACAGCTTTTGACCTTTGTAAGTCAATTAAAGTTTTAATTTTCCGCTTCTTAGGAGCTATTAGATTTAAAATCAGAACTAGTTAATTCAACCAAAGTGGATGTCAGTATTTTTTATCCGACTATAAAAGTTGGTTATCTTTAATAATCATTAATAATACGCAGGAATAATTTATTTTTATATCATTTTGTCTTAAGATTGTAATGGTATAAAGCAATTAAAAAACAAGTTAAGTTTATAATTTTTATAAGGTTTATTGAAGGTTTATTACATATTCAAGTTATGAAGTAATTTTTCATGGAAAACAAAATTTTTTACACTGGTTTCTAAAAGTTAGGAGAAAAAAATTCCGAATACATGGTCGAAAAAGATAAAGTTTTTATAAAGATTATGTAGTAAATCACCAAATGTCATATGTACCAAATACAAAAACATTTCACATTTTGCCAGATTAAACCCTATTGAACAAATTTGAAATGCTGCAAGGAGATATATGCCTCCTTTTTTGTAGGCAGTAAGCTAACTTCTCAAGGGCTTTTTAACTGCCTCGACAAAGAAATATGTTTAACTGCTAATTAAATAAATAAATATCATTGCTTTAATGATGGAGCATCGTTCTTACCCCTATATAATAAACAAGAATTTCAGCGGATTCGCTTCCAATATTGAATATTCTCACACAATGAACTCTATGGTTTTTTTTTGCAGTTCATAATATGTGTATTTGCACATGTTCAAAGACATTCCATCCATCGTTTTTTTTTTTAAACCTAATTTGAGAAATCCTGTTTAATTTTTTTTTTTTCTGTCAGGTTTTATTAAACTTTTTTTAACGTTCTAATAAAAATTTAACATTTATATGTCAATCATTTTTTGCGAGCGAACCTATAAAAATTCCTTTACAGTATAACTACTGACAATTTATTTTCATTAACTTCAAAATTAACGAAAAAATTAAAACATCATTTCAATTCACCGCAACGTATATACTTTCATATGCTAACTATAAAAGATGCTAACTATATAAATAACTATATTTGTAATATATAACTAATAACATTATTTGCTTTCCATATAAATCCAGAAGGAAATATTTTTTGATTATAAAGAGAAAACTTTTTAATTAAATGCAAGATCAAAAACTCTTCTCAAAACTAGGTTTTTCTATCTATTGATGAACTTGTTGTGGCTATAAATCACAACATTTCATTACAAATAACGAATTGCAAGAAACAAAAATTCTCGGAATTCTTTAAATTTTGAAAATCTAAAATTTAAAATTCTAATTTAGAATTTCTAAAAAAATTATTTTATTCATATATTGCTAAAATAAAATTTCCAAATAAAACAAAGTTTCTATCATATTTAATGATGAAAAGAATCAAAGGGTACGCGACAAAATTTTACGATAATATCCGAGATGCTGTTTAAAAAGAGGGAAGTGTTCGAGGGTAAAAGATTGAGTTTCTTTTGAATTATGCTAATCTAATTAAGGACATTTTTAAAGGAAATTTTTACAAAAGAATTATTTGCAATTCCTATATCTTAAAAGCATTTAGAAATTTTTCTTTTATATAGACTAAACTAAATTTCAAAACGTGTGTTTGCGAATAAAAAAAAAAAAGAATAATATATATATATATACATACATATATATTATTTGTTTTGTGTTATTTACTGTAAATTTTAACATAAATATTTTACTTTTATGATGACTTTTTTTTACTTCGTTTGAAGGAAATTTTTATAAACTTAATTAAAGAAGTAAATTACCTTAATTATGTGTTTTGAATTAAGATAATTAAATAAACTTGTTCAAATTTAAACCATTTGTTGATACGTACGAAGATATTAATATATTAATTGCAGTTATTTTATGTCCCACTATACTGTTGCTTATTATAAAGAAGAATATACTGTCTGAAATATATTATTTTCAATTTTTTTGTTAGTTATAATAATTTCCTCTTCTTCATGAAGTCTGATGGCCAATTCGCTCTAGCTCTGGACTTTGGTACCACGGGCTTCAGGCTAAAATCCTGGAGGTGACATGGATGGTTGGGAATTCACATTAAACAGTAGGTCCTAATCTAGCTAGCCTAAAGTGTGTGGTTTTTTTTTTTTTTTGCTGCAACTGTTCATAATCTGCCATTGGAAATAAAAAAATGTGTGCACTAACCACACCTCTTCTTCATTGACGTAGCAGTCCCAGGTGGAGCAAGTCCATCTGCCTACTGGTCGAATACGTGAAAGGCTGAGTAAAGGGTAGTTTGCACAGGCCGCGATTAGAATCACGAAACCTAGGGCACAGATTAGAACAGAAAAACCGCCAGAGCGCTAGTCACTCGGTCATCAGTTATTGTAATTAGACATTATTAAATTACTGTAAATTTCAACCAAAATATTTGTGACTTATAAAATGCTTTTTTTTATATTTCATTCGAAAACAAATGCTTATAAATTTAACAAGAAGTAAATCTCCTTAATTATTTGTTTTAAATTAAGATTGTTTAACAAATTAATTCGTCAAATACATAATTTTTCCTGTTCGGATCAACAAATTAACTGAAAAAAATATGCTTTTCACGATTTGACAGCTGCTGCTTATTATAAATAAATATACGCCGTCATAAAATACATTGTTTTTAAGTCATCCTGATAGTCTGGCGCTCGATACCACAGGTTTCGGGTTCGAGTCTCGGCGGTGCCATGGATATTTGTAGAGGAATCCACTTTAAACCCGTAGGTCCCTATCTAACATGATCGTAGAGCGTTGCGGGAGTATTCTTACTCCGCGTCCGTAGCTTATCTTCAAGCTACACGCACTTCCTGGGTAGTACTAAGTGAGTAACGTCGGTGTAGAGCTTGCCTTAAGGCATCAAAAAGACAATTGTCTAAGTTTTTGCCAGCTGCATTAGGAGAAACAAATTTCATCATGTTAACTACCTCACACTTTATAAGGTTAACTATATCTATTATACATTACAGATAATACTTAATTTATTTTTAAGCAGACTAACAAGTGCAAATCGAATAACTATTCCAAATGCATTTTTATATCAATATAAAAGCACATTTGCATCTAAATAGAATACTAAAATCTATTTGTAGTATCAAATAAACTTTTGCATAAAAATGAGATTAAGAAACGCTGAATAAAACGCGAATTTTAGATGCATCGAAATTTGCATTTATTATCAAAACTCAAGTGTTACATGAGAAAAGAAAATAACAAATGCAAGATACAAAGTGTGGATTACGAAAAATGAATTTTGGTTTATCTTAAATCAATACTCATTTTAAAGAAATGTTTTTTTTTATTTCTATCAATATGGTAAGAAAAACATTAAAAACAAAATAAATGATTTCTAAATTTCACTGTGAATTATAGCTTGAAATGCCAGCTGCCTGCAATCTTCATGGAGCCAGACAATGTCTCATAAATATTTATAAATACATATTTCTTCTGCATGGACAAAATATGAAAATATGTAATAATAAATAAATAACAAGATAAAAAAATCAAAATAATACTAATGTAGCTATTCAATCAGTTTCTTTATAAGAATATTTTTATATTATTTTTTATAGTTATAATAGTTTAAATCTAGTTCATAAACATTAATTTGATATGATATATAAAAGCATGCATTCATTTTCTTGTAAACTGATTTTTACTATAAGCACTTAGCCAGAACATTATTTATCATATTTTTTGTCTCATTTTTATAGTTGTTGAGTTTTATTATTATGATGTGCAAGTGTTTTGTTAAATTTTATAAAATATATTCTGTGATTTTCTTTAGGCATCACTAAAATATAGTATCATTATCTCCATAAAGATATTTGTAAGCAGACAATACATTTTCATGTATTGTAATTTTTTGTAGTAAGGCAGACGTTCTATTAAATAATAAAATATTGACTTTGAAAAACGAAATATTGATTTCGATGTTTCTAAATGTAAATCACCTTTTCTTTCTTGATTATTATGAACGTACTTTACAAAATATATTTAACCTGAATATTATGCTTTTTAATTAAATTTATAATGAAATTTAAAAATTACATATATTTTCCTAATTGTAATTTTTTTTTTTATAACACAATAACACTAGTTATTTTAAAAATACAAAGACTAACTTAAAAGGCTTAAGAATTTTACCGAATTCTAATGAACAATCACTTTAACTTTGATGAATTAATTTATTAATAAATTGAATTCAAAATAGATAACTAGTGTAATTTACTAAATTTGGGCAAGTTTATAAGCATTTTCCTTCGATTAAAATATGAAAAAAAATATTCTTATACAAAGGCAATAACTACATTTATGAAATTCAATTTGCTGCAAATACTAGAAAAATTCCTTGAAACTTCACAGGAGAACTGCTGGTCATTAAAAAGGCACCTGAGACCTATCTGAGTATAAACAATATAAATCTATAATTATAAATATAATTGAAATATAAATCTATAATTATAAATATAAATGAAATATAAATCTATAATTATAAATATAAATGAAATATAAATCTATAATTATAAAACATATAATAAATTGCAACAATATAACATCTCTTGATGTTAATCTTATGTATTTTTCTGTAGCATTTAAAATTACATTATTGTAGATTGTATTTTTATTGAATTATTCGCTTAAATACATTAATAGATGTTGTAGGAGATAGTCCAAAAATACCTTTGTGTACAAGCAATTATTATTTTATTTGAATCAATATTAAATGTTTCTTTTATACATTAATTGGCTACAATGGTAATACTGAAAACAGAACACCGTTTTAAAAACATAATTAGAATTTAAAATTTACTTATTCTATATATTACAAAAAGAGTTTTCGAATGAATTACTTACAATAGGATATTACATCGCTTTACTTTTGAAGAATTACAAAGAAAATTCTACACTTCTTCTTTTAAAAACTTTTAATTAATTTTCATGATTTTGATGTTTTTCTTAATATATAATTGAACTTTTCTTACCTATTATACAGTCAGGATAAAATTAAAAACTGATTTAAATTAATTTTAATTTAAAAAAATAAATTTAAAGAAAAGAGACGCCCTAATTGATTGAATTTAGAAAAAAATATAAATAGAAAGGAAGCAAACATCGGAAATATTAAATGTCCTTCCGTTAATTTCCCGTGAGCAAACAAAATTAGAATTCAAGGGTGAAGAATTCTAAGTGAATCACAGTTCACAAATATAAAATTAAATCCAAAATAAACTGTCTCGTTTTAAACTTTATTTTAAAAAATTACTTATACATTTGAAAACGTTATTAATTTAAAAATATCTCTAACATAAATAAATTAAAAAATAAATAAATATCCTAGTCGATAATTAACTAGCTTTTAAAAATCGTAATATTGCAATGAGCGAAACGCCTGTTGCCAAAATTAATTTTGTAAAATTATTTTGAAGATTAATTAAGAGTCTCTAAATTCCATTAAAAGATAATTAAATAATTAAGATTTTTCTTTTATTATATATATTGTAGTTATATATAAAAACATTAATTAAATTGACTAATAAGCATACGTTGTAATTGCATAAAATTTACCAATTAAATATTTATAACGATTTTACCTTTGTAAGTGAATTAAGGTTTTAATTTTCCATTTCGTGGGAGCTATTAGATTTAAAAGCAGAACTCGTTAATTGCACGAAAATGGATGTTAGACAATTATTTAATTTATTCCACTATAAAAATTGTTTTTTTTAATATTTACTATATAAAAGTTTATAATTATATTTTGGAGAAACAGATTTTCTAATAATGGGCAAAGATAATTTATTTTTGTTTCATTTTGTCCCAATATTGTAATAAAAATAAAGCGATTTAAATTCTTTTGCTAATAAATAATTTGATTACCAAAGGCTTATTACGTCTGCAAGCTAAGGAGCGCGTCATTTTTCCTGGAAATGCAAATTTTTTACACTGGTTTCCAAATGTCAGAAGAAGAAAAATGTGCTTACATGGTCAACAAAAATTATGGTTTTATACAGATTACGTAGTATAAAAAATTACACTGCTTAAAGAAATGCTGCTTTATAATTTGGTATTCAGCTTAACAAACCTATCTTTCGTTTAGCGTCAATAAATAAACAGTCGAAAACAAGCTATAAAAGTGCATGCAATTTCTACAAGAACTAATTTCACTGTAAAATTTTAAAATATAATCTATATCCATTATGCTGGTTTCGTTTAAGTTAAATTTTTATTAGTTATTGTAATTTCCAGTTTTTCATTAGCGTAATAGACTCAGAGTAGGAGAAGGCTATCTGCCTACTGGTCGATTTCGAGACAAGGGATGTTTTTCTTTTTTAAAATCCAGTGTTGACAGCCGTACGCCCAACAGTCATATTAAACCACGATCTGCGGATTAAAGTGGATTCCGAACCAATTTAAACATCCTTTACACCGCCGGGACTTAAACCCGAAAACTAGGGCACCAAGCGTCAGAAATCTAATCCCTCTGTCATCGGTTATTGTAACTAGTTGTTATTAATTATTGTAAATTTTAACCTAAATATTTGTTACTTATATTATGCGTTTTCTATTTAATTCCGAGGAAAAGGCTTATAAACTTAACCAAAGAAGTAAATCTCTTTAATTATCTGTTTTAAATTCAGATCATTTAATAAATTAATGCAGAATTAGTATGTGAGTTATAGCATTTTTAGTGAAGTTATTGTATTTTTAGTGTTCAACACGGGCAGTCCACTCGGCTGACTGTCGATTGGACTCCGGTGTGAAAATGATGGAGCCATGTTTAATCCGTTATCACATATCGACGCAAAAATTCGGGTTTATTAAGATTGAACAGCTCCAAACACTGCTTAGAATCATCAATTCGTTGTTGTTTTGGGTCGATTGTGAGCTCGTGCGGCACCCACTTTGAACAGAGCTTTCGCATATCCAAATATTCATTCACGATATGTCCAGCACGTTTCTTTGATATCTTTAAGGTCTCAGCTATCTCAATCATCTTCACTTTATGGTTATCAGTTATTTTGTGGACTTTTTTGAGGTTTTCGTCGGTAACAGCCTCTTTGGGATGTCCATTGCGTCCATCGTCCTCGGTGCTCATTTTGCCTCGTTTAAATTTAGCAAACCACTTCTCTTTAGTTGATTTTTCCTGGTGCAAAGTCCGAATAATGTTTATCAAGCCAAGCCTTGGCTTCAATAGTATTTTTTTTTTCGCCAAAAAGCAATGCTTTATTAACACACGAAATTCCTTTTTATCCATTTTTTCAAACTAACAAAAGTTGCTTCTCTAAAATGCTATAACCCACATACTAATAATGCAACAGCTGGCAAATTTATACACTTGAATTTTGTAGGTTAGGGCTAACTAAAAAATCATATGGATTTAATACTAGTGTCTATGTGTCCTCTATGTGTCAGTCTATGAACTTTTCGGTCCACCTGTTAAATAAGTATAAACCGTCATAAAATACATTATTTTAAGTCATTCGTGTGAGCTACCTAACATTTTATACGGTTAACTATATCCATAATGCATTACAGATAATACTTATTATAAAGAAGCATACACTGTCATAATATATATTATTTTTAATTATTTTGTTAGTTATTGCAACTAGTTAGTGTTATTTGCTGTAAATTTTAACCTAAATATTTGTTACTTATATAATGCCTTTTTTATATTTCATTTGAAGAAAAATGCTTATAAAATTAGCCAAAGAATTAAATTAACATAAACGTGTTTAGTATTAACTAATATGTATTGAATTCTATTTAATAAATTCATTCATAAAATACAGACTTTTTTTCTGTTCTGATTTAGCAGGATAACTGAAAATAATATGCCTATTATGATATCACAGCTTTGTTATAAATACATGTACACAGTATTAAAATACATTACTTTAAGTCCCCGTGTTAACTACTTCACACTTTATAAGATTAACCATATCTATTATGCGTTACAGATAGTACTTAATTTGTTTTTTGCAGGCTAACAAATACAAATCGAATAAATATTTCCAATGCATTTTTATATCAATATAAATCACATTTGCATTTAAAAGGGAATACTAAATTCCATTTGTAATATTAAAGAAACTTTTGCATTAAAATGAGATTACGAAACGCTGAATAAAACGTGAACTTTAGGTGCATCGAAATTTGCATTTATTATTAAAACTCAAGCGTTACAAGAGAAAGAAAATAACAAATGCAAGATACAAAGTGTGGATTACGAAAAATGAATTTTGGTTTATCTTAAATCAATACTCATTTTAAAGCAATGCACTTTTTATTTCTATCAATATGGTATGAAAAGCCTTAAAAACAAAATAAATAATTTCTAAATTTCACTGTGAATTATAGCTTGAAATGCCAGCTGCCTGCAATTTTCATGGAGCCAGACAATGTCTCATAAATATTTATTTATACATATTTCTTTTGCATGGACAAAATATGAAAATATATAATAATAAATAAATAACAAGATAAAAAATCAAAATAATACTAATGTAACTATTAAATCAATTTCTTTATACGAGCATTTTTATATTATTTTTAATAGTTAGAATAATTTAAGTCTAGTTCATAAACATTAATTTGATATGATATATAAAAGCATGCATTCATTTTCTTGTAAGCTAATTTTTACTATAAACACTCAGCCAGAATATTATTTATGATATGTTTTGTCTCATTTTTTTATAGTTGCTAAGTTTTATTATGATGTGCAATTTGTTTTTTAAATTTTATAAGGCAAATATATTTTGTGATTTTCTCTATGCATTGGTAGAATATATCATTATATCGATAAAAGTGTATATTGTAAACAGACAATATATTTTCATGTAATGTAATTTTTTTTTTTTAATGCAGACATAAAATATTGACTTTGAAGAATGAAATATTGATTCCGATTTTTTCAAAGAGTAAGTAACATTTTTGTTTCTTGAATAATTTTAATTTACTTCACAATCCATATTTGACATGAATACTATATTTTTAACTTAGTTTAAAATAGAATTTTAAAATTGCATTGATTTTATGAATAAACCTTCTTGTAAAATAATATCGTCGATTATTTAAAAAAAGTATAATGAATAAATTAAAATGCTTTAAAAATTTTACGGAAATTTAATGAACAATCTCTTGATTATGTATTTTTGTATTATGGAATTATTGTATGTGTTATGCAATAGTTCCATATTGTATTCCAAGCAATAACTCCATACATAGAATTGAAATTGCAGCAGATGCTGGAAAAATCCATCAAACTTCACAGGAGAACTGCTGGCCTTTAAAAAGACACTTGACTTGTTTTCTGTGTCTACTTCCATCAAACCAATTGAATGGAATTACTATATTCACTGACTCAAGGTCTGTCTTACAGGCTGTTCATGTAGGTTTTTCCATTTATTATGTTGAACATTATATCTCTAGAACAAATCCATGTCCTGCACAGAATGTGTATCCTGTATTGGATCATTGCTCATGTGGATTTGGAATTTAATGAAATTGAGATTCTTTTTTATGGAAAATTCCAGGTGTCTAGACCAGACTGCCATTCCTACCTCCCTTGCAGATGCAAATGACTCTGAAAAATCTAAACTTATGATTCCTTCTAAGATCTAAACCAAATATCAATTTACAGATCTGAATGTCGCCCCAAAAATAGACACTACTCTCACAAGATGAAGGATGAAGCACCACAAAAAATCTGCTGATGGCTTAAAAAATGCCAAAAATGTGCAAACTGCCCTGATGTCGAGCTTACTTCTCATCATGCCTTTGATTGCTCACTTGTTGCAGCCGCCATGCATTGTCTGGACCATCCCTCGGAACATGATTTATACTCCGAACTGGCAATCCGCATAACCAATATTATTCGGGAGCACCATAATATCTGATTTTCTTATAAGGGTTAAGAAAACAGCAAAAACTCCATACATTTATGCCTACTAATAAATAAATGGCAATTCCTGTGAATATTATGTTCAATTTCTGTGAAATCTAAATATCCTATTAAAAATCCTTTAAAAAACTTTGCTTCATTATCTTAAACCTATGTACAGAAGTTAACTTATAGTGATTATATTTTATGATTTAGTTTTCTACAAAAAGCATTATTTGTTTGATTACTCATATTTTAAAACAAAATTCAATTTCAAAAAAAAATTATGAATAACATAAGATAAGCCATTAGAATAGTGTTTCCTTTATATAAAGCTATGCTTCTTAACTTGAATCCCATGAACCAACAAAAAATGCTAGCATAAACTCGTTAAAGAAAGATACACGTACGCAGGTTTTATTTTAAATGTGAATCTAACATTTCCTATTCTTATATAGTACTAGTATAATAGTTTACTATAATATTTACAATAGTTTACTATAATACTTTCTTTTATAGTACTAGTGAATAGCAAAAAATATTATTGTTTTGTTAATACAAATATACAATGGTTTTCAAAAATCAAATAAAAAAATTGGAAAAAATGATGATTGCAGAATTTCTTTCATAGAAAAGTATTAAATTTAACAAACATATTTTACAAACATTACATGTGCTAAGATTTTTAGACGTGTAATACGATTTTTTCGGAATTTTTAATCATTGAAAGCAGTGTACAGATTTAAAAATAGTTTTATGCTGAATAAGAGTTACTGAATAGGAAAATATAAAAAAAATACTTATATATCATGTGAATATCAAGAAAATCCCTTATACTAATTATAATTGAAGAAAAGCAGTTTTAGTAGTAGAAGGAGTTAGAATAGTTAAATTCTACTATATGCAAACTCAATTTGCATATTATAAATCGATAAACACCGATAATCTACCAATCGATTGAACTAACTACCAATCGATTTAACAGACTAATCAATCGAAAATGACTATGGATATCATCGAATAAGTCATTGAGCCACTAATTAATGAATTCAGGCATATTTTTAAGATTTCCATAACTATTTGAACATTAAAATAGCGTTAAACTGTCTCTTTTAAAGTGAGGTGTGATTATATATCGGCAAATGGTTTCATGACAATTGATTATACTTATTTGTAACTTCTATTTTGCTAATATATATTACGGGAATATTTCTACTTTTGCTAATTTCTATTTTGCTAATATATATTAAGGGTATATTTCTACTTTGCTAATTTCTATTTTGCTAATATATATTGCGGGTTTACATATTTTATTCGTTATTTAATCACTTTTAAAACATTAACTTTACAATTTCCTTTCGTGTATTTAAAACAGCTTTCTTAACTTTCATATTAATGTTTAAACAATCAAGAACTCTTGATCCAAAATTTTAATTTAGTACTTGTTCTCTTTAAAATATATCGAAATCAAATTATTTAATTACAGGATTAGAAATAAAAGATTATTAGAATCAGAATCGTACGGAGAATTTGAAAACAATCTAACACTAATAACATTTCAATATTATTTAAACAGTTAAAATTCAGATTAAATTACATATAAATATTTAATGAATTCCAAATTGTAAATAGAGATATAAAAAATAATTTTTTGTTGGAGTAAAAAAATTCGTTTTGTGTAAGACTTGAAACAGCAAATTTGGCAGCTTTTTTTTTAATTACAAAAGCAGGCTTATTTATCTTTGTTTATTATTATTATTTTTTTTTGCTTATTTTGAGAACACATATGTGCGCACTTCGTCACTTCCTGTTGACGTTAATAGAACGGAAATCAATTAATTTCATCAGAATAATGATCGATTCAACGTTACGTATTCTTTTGTGTTGTTTTTGGTATTGTTATTTGTGTAGATTCAATTTGATTTGCTGTGAATGAAATTCATTCTTGTACGAGAATTCTATGTAAATATTGCTTAAGCTAATAGCAAATAATTGATTCAGTTTTTGGAAGATAATTTATTACAGAAAATGAACAATTCACCAATTGAGCCTACTATACACCTTGGAACAATAATCAATACAGTTTTTAGAAAGACGAATATCATACTTTTGATATCACAGTCTGATTATTTCTTTTCCAAATAAAGAAAATGTATGATGGTCAATTAACTAGCTTTCTGGCCTTTAGTACTACAGGCCACATTTAAGTACTACTACTTCAAGCTAAAATCTCGGCAGTAGCATGGATGTTTGTAAGTGTTCCGAAACAGCTTTAAACTGTTGCTCCCTCTCTAATTAGTCTAACGTGTATAAAAAAAAGACCATCGAGCGACAAACCAAATAAAGACGATGGAAATTACGTTAATAAAATATATTTATGTCTTTTACGTAAGATTTATAGATTAAAACTTGACATTTTTTTCTCATCTGCAACATGAACTTTAACTTCCGCCATGCATAATTTTTAAGGAAGCATTTTTTTTTTATTGAAACATTTTTTATTTGTATTTATATATCATCTTTCAACAGAAATACATTTTTGCAAACATTTCTATCATCCGTCCACCATAAGGACACTATATCGATTCAAACTCATAATAATACGAGTTGTTGTTTTTTCTCGTAGTCTTCGTATTTTATTGTGGAGGTTCTCTATTACTGCATAAATCGCAGGGAGAGGTAAACCATGAAAGTAGTTTCCCAAATCCGCAGAAGAATCATAACATGAACCCGGTAAGCCAGCTTTGATGATATTCTTCTGCTTTTCAAAATCCTGGAGTCGATTTACCCCCAGACCACGTCATGGAACCCCGTGCACCGTTATTGGAAGACAGAGAATTGTTGGCTTAAAACTCATTTTAAGCCTTACAGGAAGATAAAGGGCCAGATGCCTTTCATTTATTTTTAAGATAAGGACTAAGGAGGAATTTTTTTATTACTTGAGTATTTCTTCTACTGGAGCTATGTCCTATTTTGCGATGGTGGAATGGTATTTTTTGTTACATACAAGTTTCACATATTGAAGTTTCTGGCATTGTTCTTTGTGGTCAAAGGACTAATAGAAGAATATGGAATTTTTCTCAAACTGAAATTTCTATTTATTTTTTGTCGTTTCTCGCATTCTGAAATAATTCATGATATTCAATGTTATCTATACGTAATGCAATCGTTATACTCAGCTTATGAATAATCGTAAATTATAAAAATAGTTAAAAAACATAAGAATTGGCCGGATATTTTATAAACTTTATTAAATGGGCCCTTATGCAGATGACATCATTTCATCTTGAAATTTGTAATTGAATTTAACAGATATGTCATATGTAGTAAATTGAGCCAAATATCAAACTTAGGGATTGTTTTATTGTTGTTTCTTATCCCACTTGGTAGGCAGCAACATCTACACTAAGCCCAAGAACACATGTGATCTTATGGAAGGAGAGAAAGAAGGTCCAGCTTCTGATGTGATGGAGCACAAATAGGTAGAAGTCTGGCTTGTCTCCGTGGAGCTCCTACAGTCATATGAGACCGAGACCTATGACTTAAAATGGATTCTCAACAACTACAAACATCCATGACACTTCCGGGACTCGTGCCCCAAACCTGTGGCACCGAACGCCAGAGCACTAGGCACTCGGCCATTCATGGCCCTAATGGTTCTAATTAGCTAAAATGTGCAAAACAATTACCGTAGAGCAATATCTTTATTAAGAAAACAAAATATATTTTATAAGATTTGCAGATTAAAACTTTAAATTTTCCTCCTATCAACATGAAATTTTAACTTCCATCTAACATGATTTTTAAGATTATTATTTTTATATTTAAAAATTTTTTTACTTGTACTTATGCATCGTCTTTTAACAGAAATACAATGTTTGCAAACATTTCTATCATCCGTCCATCATAAGGATACTATATCGATTTAAACTCATAATAATGCGAGCTGCTTTTTTTCTCGTAGCCTTCGTATTTTATTGTGGAGGTTCTGTATTACTGTATAAATCGCAGGGAGAGGTAAACCATGAAAGTAGTTTTCGAAATCCGCAGAAGAATCATAACATGAACCCGGTAAGCCAGCTTTGATGATATTCTTCTGCGTTTCAAAAATCCTGGAGTCGATTTACCCCAGACCACGTTATGGAACCCCGTGCACCGTTATTGGAAGACAGAGAATTGTTGGCTTAAAACTCATTTTAAGCCTTACAGGAAGATAAAAGACCAGATGCCTTTCATTTATTTTTAAGATAAGGACTAGGAGGAATTTTTTTTATTACTTGAGTATTTCTTCTACTGGACCTGTGTCCCATTTTTCGAAAATATTTCATATTTTATAAAAGTTTCACGTATTGAAGTTTCTGGCATTGTTCTTTTTGTGGTCAAAGGGCTAATAGAATAATGTGGAATTTTTCTCAATCTGACATTTCTATTTATATTCATTCTTTCTCACATTCTAAAATAATTCCTGATGTTTAATGTCATCTATATATAATGCAATCGTTATACTCAGCTTATGAATAATCATAAATTATTAAATAGTAAAAAAAAAAACATAGGAATTATTTTGTAATTTTTATTAAATGAACACTTTATGCAAATTTTATCATCTTATTTAAAAATTTGTAATTGAATCTAATAGATATGACATATGTAGTAAAAGGAGCAAAATACTAAACATAAGGATTACTAATAGTTGCTATGGTTGCTATAGATTGCTATAATTTCGTATCAAAATTCATTTCCAACCTAAATTAACATCAACGTTTACGTCTTCACGCCAAAAATGATTCCAGGTGTTGTCACCAAGTCCATTTGTTATTTTATTCAGTTATGTATGATATCATCGCAATGATGTTCTGTAGATATGGCTGTTATGGTGAATTAAATTCTTCATCGAGACATAATTTTTAAAGAGAAGAAAATGTAAAATAACACATTCCTTGATTCACAAGTAACTTTAACCAGAAAAGATTAATGTCAGCCGATTAATGCACCATAAATATCTACTAGAAGCCTGGTCAAAGATATTATACACTAGACAAGAAAAAATGAATTCATAATCAATAAACATAAGTATAATCAAGAAGTTAGTGCTTGTAAGAAAAGAAATATAATCATAAAACTTCCCAAACATATAAAAAAAGAGACTGAAAAAGCTAGCTTTGAAAACAAGCGTTTGGTATTCTCGACGATGAAAAGGACTTATTTTTATGTCAAACACATGAAACTAAATTGGAGGAATCGAGTTTGAAAACCAACAAATTTATACCATGCAATCTTATATCGTATTAAGACCTATCGTATATTTTGTCGTATTATCGCATTACACAATTTTTTTTCGTGTATTCTTAACGAATAAAACAGATTTATGTTTATGCCAAACACAAAATAATAATGAAACAAGTTAGTTTGAAACCAAGCAAAAAGTTCTGTATTCTTAAATGATGAAAAACGGAATTATGTTTATGTCAAACCCATGAAAACAATGAGATTGAAACGAAGTTTGAAATCAAGCAAACGTTCTGTATTCTTAATGAAGAAAAAGGATTTATGTTTAATCCAAACACATAAAAATAATGAGATTCAAACAAGCTAATTTTGAATACAAGCAAAAAGTTTATTCTTGACGGTGAAAACGATTTATGTTTGAAGAAAATGTATGATCTCTGGGTTACTTTGGAAGCATGAATCCCTGATATATTTTTAAAGGTTTATTGGTGTTGTGGCAGAACGGCCAGGTTTGGGTGATTTGAACTGATCTACTGATTATATTTCTAAAGGTGTATCAGTCAAAGTCAGTTCTATAAAATAGGTTAATGTAAACAAATATTTATGCCTGTTGGCTAAATGTCTAGCTCTCTGGTGCTCTGTGCCATGGATGTTTGTAGCGGTTTGGAGACCACGTTAAACAGTAGAACCCTGTCTAATATGACTGTAGAGCATTGTGGTGATAATCCTACCCCGTAAAAAGAAAGCATCTCTTGTCTCAAAATATGCCAGTAGGCAGACGGACTTATCCCACATAGGGCTATTGCGCTGATGAAGAAAATGAAACGTAAGTTTAACACATTAAAAGTTTCGTTTTTTCTAACGCAGCTGGCAAATACATATTAGGCAGTTGTCTTTTATGCCATAAGCCAGGGTTGCACCGACGTCACTTAACACGACTCAAGGAAAAGAGGGAAGCTTGAAGATAAGCTACGGACACGGAATAACAGCACCCCTGCAACACTCTAAGATCATGTTAGACAGGGACCTACGTTTGATTCCGAACCATTACAAACATCAATGCCCCACCGGTACTTGAAACCTGCGTTACAGACTGCCAGAGCTCTAGCCATTCGGCCAGCAGGCCTCGCGACACATTAAAAGTTGTTTGAAACATATCTAATGATAAATGGCACAAGATTTAAAACATTCCGAAATATAATTTAATACGAATAAAAATATTGAAGAACTTTCTGATGATTATTGAAGAACTTTCATTCAATGTTTCGGATTCTCATTTTGAATTAGATTCTGATAATGATCCTAATTTTTATTCCAATTCTGCTGGTGAAAAGATTGCTATTGAAATATTTTTTCCTATTTAATTATGCATCTTTTGGCTTTTTTTCTATATATTGTTAGTGTTTTACAACGTGGAAAGTAATTTAATTATTACTCAAATCAATCAACTTAAATTAAATTGTATAAAACATTTTCTTGTAAAAATAATATCAATGAGTTAATAATATTCAAACCAAAAAGTTTCTTAGAAAATTTAATAATAGAAAATTATTTTATCCATAAATATATCTCATAATTAAAAAAAAGATATATATTGGTTTCATTTTTTTTCTGCTTGTCAAAAAATTTGAAAAAATGTACATAATTAAAATATTTGTCTCTAAAATTTTCAAAAATATGTTGAAATTTCTGCTTTCTAGAATGCATTTGTTCTTAAAATATATTTAGAAACATTTTATATTTTCATCACAAAACTACTTTATTACTAAATCTATTTGTTTTATGACGTATGAAATAAATGAAACACTTCTTGTTACTCGAAAAGTTCCTGTCGAGTTTGATTCAGTTGGAAGATTTAACTCTTAAAGTATTTCCAAAGTAGTGAAGGAGACATTAACCGTTTTAGTAAAATCCGATTATGAATAAAATTTTCCTCCAAATCCACTCCATTTTCTGTAATTAATAGCGACTTCTGTCATCATTTCAGTATCTGTATTGGATTAAATGAGGGTCTTACGTCTCTTCCAATTTATTTCTGCGGAAATAGTTCGCAACTCTTGCGTGGAAGACTCTGTTCCAGTTTTTCAATCCTCATTAAAACCTGACATGTCTTGCTTGGAAACAAACTTAAAATATTTCTTGAAGTAATACTCGGGCTTCGGTTGCTTTTATAGTAGTTTATCGTTAAGTTTGGGGTTATGAACCTTGCTGAGTTTGGTTAAGTTTTTTTTATTAAAGTTGTTATTAAATATGTCTTTTAAAAGTAAAAGTATTATTAAGGATTGCAGTTATAATTCTCAATTAAAATCGAGTGCATGTTACAGATATATTGTAATGTATTTTATTATTAAATTTTCAAAATTGTTTATGTTTTGAAACAGTTTGTTCATGGTAATTGGCAAACTGTTTCAAAACAGTTATTATAAAGGAAACAGTTTATTTATAAGGAAACAGTTTATTTATAAGGAAAACAGTTAATCATAGGGTAACTTACATTTTTGTCACCTAAATTTAATACATATTCTAATTATTTTGTTGATGAAAATTTCATTTATAACGTAACTTACATTTTTGTCACCTAAATTTAATACATTTTCGAGTTGATTCAATTGAGGACCTAGTTGTTTGACTATCCATTGTAGTCTGCCTGTAGTTGCTTGACTATCCATTGTAATGCCTGGTATCTTTTGGAATTGTTTGCCAATCACACCTTCGACTCTTCCAAAAAAGTATTAAAGTTAGTGGTCACAATTTTGATCTATTATTGTAAACATTGAACCAAACAAGTAGTTTTCATTGGTGTTAGCAATAAACTATGTTTTTCTTTTCATGTCTTTACACATGACTTCCGACAATACATTCTTATAAAAATGTTTTAATAATCTGTACCACTCGTCAAAATTTGTTCCGCGGCCATAGAATAAATCTGTATATAATGTGTATAGACCTCTTATGAACAAAATTGCAATTTTGAATGATAATTGCTATTTTTTTTTATTTTAACCATCAAAGAATTAAGTTAAAAGGACTTAAAATTATTTATCACAAAAACCAGCCTTATGAATAACTTAAAAGGGTGACACAAATGAAATAATCCTCAAAAAGTGCTATTCCGCCATACTACAGTAAGATATGCACCAAGTAAATCTCGTTAAACACCAAGGTACTTACAGCGCAGTAAAGGCTGTCAAACAAGCACTTCACAAATTTTCGGTACCAGCTACAAAAACCCCAGCTGGTACTTGTCACTTGACGAGTTTCCAGTTCTATGGCTTGCAACCCTGATGAACACTGTCTTATTTTTACTTTATGTTTGCAGCTATATTTTCATTTTAAAAGACCCCAGTTTACTCAGTCCAGTACCTCGTTGCTTGAAATATCGATTCATGATGAAAATGTGTGCAAAATTCCTGGCATCTTTGAACTGTTCACCAAACGTACCTTTGACGCTTCTAAATATGAATTACTGTGGGTGATCACAATGTAGTTTATTGTAAACAAAGATTAACTTTTCAATGATGTTATCAATAAACAATATTCTTCTTTTCATGTCTCATTTGTTTTTTGCATTGTGTCTCAACGTGTCACTTAAGACCCTATATATTCTTATAATATACTTAAAATATATATATATATATATATATATATATATATAGAGAGAGAGAGAGAGAGAAACTATACATATAACAGCTAAATATAAAGAATATATGTATGTTTTAGCAAGCTATATCAACGTCAAAGTTTGTCCTGTGGCCGTACAATCACCCTGTGTATAATGTGTACAGAGCAAGTTTCCCAGCAAAATTGCAATTCTCAATGCTAATTGTTATTTCTTTTATTTTAACTGTCAAAGAACTATTTAAAAGACTCAAAATTATCATGGAACATAACAGCCTTTTTTAATATTAGTAAACATCTTTTATAATGCATTAAACATGGACATGAATAACTTAAAAGGGTGACACAAATAAAATAATCATCAAAAGTGATATTTCGCATTACTGCCGTAACGAATGCACCAAGTAAATCTCGTTAAACACCAAGGTACTTAGAGTGCAGTAAAGGCTGTCAAACAAGCACATCATAAATCTCCGGTGCGTCCCCACAGTGGCCGAGCAAAACCCCTTAGCTTGATCCCCTAATGCTGGCGTCCAGATCCATTTGTAAATTATTCATCATACCCGGGGCCACTGCTAAGCTGCTAAGTAGTGGAAAAGGCTAGTCCGGGAAGGATTCTTCTTCCTTCTCTCCAGGATGATTGAATCGAAACGCTAATTGAAAAGCGGTGGCTAATGGAGTGAGAGGGTAATTTCATCACTTAGCGTAAGGAAGGAAAAGTTTGTTCTTAAAGAGGGGAGAAAGTAAGTCGATGCGCAATTTGGGAACACAGAAAACGTGGAGATAAGTAATTAATCAGTTATAGCAATGGATGGAATGGGAACTTGTGCTTTTTTTATCTCTTATCGTATCAGAATTCCATCCGCGTGTTATTAACCAACAGTTACGAACATTTATTGCATCAAGAGAGAAAAATATTTGTTCATGAGATATCGTCTTCCAGAAGTTCAATTAGAAATGTTCCAAGTATAGTAAGTTATTAATATCCAAAAGAACTATATAAATTAGAAGTAAGTGATTTTTCTAATATCGTGTAATTGCGAACAGCAAAGATATGAATCAAAACTTCAATCTCTTGATGCAATATATATTGATGTCAGTCAATTTCTTTATCTAATTCATATAAATAAAAGGTTTTATTATTAATGTGTAAATTAATATATAAGGCTTTTATGTTTTTTAAAGACAATTGTAATATGAAAATAGTCGTGAATCCACAAAAAGGGTTTATTAGAATTCATATCCTGTAAACAACATCAAAACTTCAATTTATTTTTTATGAAATATACTTATGTCAGTCTTTGGAATTTCTTTAGTCCATTGCATATTAAAAAATGTGATATCGTCTTTCAGG